>OMNV01003240.1:94714-111702 GCA_900303265.1 Brotula barbata
AAAAAAAATTCTCTGGAAAAGAGAGGTGGCGCCGTTTAGACGCATGGGAAGGTGATGAGCAGAGCATCCTCAGGTGGTTGAGGTGAATTAGAAAACACATGCAGTGGAACAAAGAACACCTGAAAGCACAAGAAGAAAAAACACCATCATTCACTTCCATGTTGGTGGTTTATGTTATCACTTTTTAAGCATTGATTAATCAGTCAAATGTGTAATCTATGCTGCCCGTGTGTTTTTAGGTGCATATGCAAAGACAAAAATGTGTACCATTACAAAAGAATCATCAACTATGCACTTGCAGTTTTTAAAAGAACAGCAACAATATAATATAATGCAAGTATTAATCAATAGCTCTTCAACTTCAGATATGGACAGGTGTCATTGTTATTCTAATGTTAAACCTTCGTTCATTATTTTCTCCATCACTTTACATACATTCATATTAAAGTATTTGGCCTATAATTACCTGGATTGGCACATTCCTTCCCTGGTAAATCATTCCTTCCAACATCTGGGCAGCTTCCCATTTCACTTTATGAGATAATTCAAGTAAAATATTCCTGGATGAATAACTGATTGCTGATATTTTAGTCTTCCTTGAAACTGATGTATTCGGTGTATTATTAACCTCTTTGTTTTGTTTAATAATTCTCTGCAATTTCACCCGAATTTTTTTCTGTTGGTAACAAACCTGTTTTCTTCCTCTTGCCTCACTCTTCCTCTGCCTGGCCTTCATCTATTACGCACCTTACTTCACAAACCAGTTCATGCCAACGTTAAACGCTTCTGTTTGTAATATTACGTGGCCAACTATTAACAATACAGTTACATCTTTTAAGTTAGATAAATAACAAACGTAACTGTATTGCAGCAATAAGAATTTTTAAAAAATTCAATCTAAATTATTTCACAAATTATACATTCAAGATATAATGAATGATCACAATAATGTAAAACAAATTTGCCTTTCTGTCTTATTTTGGCAAAGCTGGAATAAATAATAGTGGTCCTTTGTAACAACGCCCTGCCCCCCGGAATTATGGAAAATGTTGACAGTGTGCAATTACAAGGCCCTCAGACCTAGAGAGAAGTCATGTTTGGTTAGTAAGAATGTTTTTCTGGATCTGTCTGGTGCACAACCTCAGGAAAGCTGACTGCCTTCACAAATTTAACATCGTTGGTGATTTGTGGTGGGTTTAGAGCTCTGAGAAGCTGGAATGATGTGAATGCAAACTCAATACCAGGGAAAATCTGTCAGTGTGAATCAAACAAATCCAGCAGATCTGCCAACAGTCTCCTCTCTCCTTGTAAAGGAGGCTGTAGCTACATCATGTAACTGTCACTCACATAACCAGTAACCATCCAGAGTTTACTCATACAGGATTATAGTTTTACAATGTTTTTCTTCTCACATAATGACGCAAATAAGTATGTTTGTTTCATATCACGTCCAAGCTGCATGAAATGGGGCGAGCTAATCCACTTTCTGGCAAAATGACAGAAGAATCAGAGGGCTGGTGAACAAGATGAGTCACATCTGGAGGGAGGGAGAAGAAAAGACGGTGGGAGAGGAGAAGATTGTTAGTGGGTCTCAGTCCTCACTCTTTGAACCACATGGACTATGAAACACAGAAATGTGAGAGCACATTCTCCTGTCTGTCTGGTGAGTCCTCTTCTTACTTAAGATACACATCAAATTCCTTCAGAATCCATTTTCAACCAACCCACTTTGATCTGTCTTATCTACTTTTTTAAGTTTACATTTGAAGACTTTAAGCATCTTGTCAGTATCATAGTATAACTATTGTGTATTGTGTTTCTTTCTCAACCTTTTTAGATTATTAGAAATCTACAAGAGAACTTTTTGTCCTTTAACACTGCAAAAAATATCCATCTTTACAAATAATCGACTTTAAAACCTGAAAAGTTAAGGGCAATGCAGGCACATATAGAAATATTTTTTACTTTCCCTTGTCTTCAATGAAGAGTTTTCTTGAATTTGTCATTTTTATTATCTGGTCTACCAGAGCAGTGATCTGCTGCCTTTTAGGCTATTTCAAGCTTTTTTAACTTTTTTTCCAGAGGTAAATCCCTAAAAACTGAAATATCTATGGCCATCTGTGAAAGGGTCATGCAACACTGGGGAAAAAATGTTCCTCGGTCTTCAAACTAAAGAGTTAAAGGTTGAATGTGAGTCCTCCTAAATAACTTGCAGACTTCTTGCAGTGTAGTGACTAAACACCCCTTTGTGCTTTGGACCCCTAACCCCCACCCAGCATACATACACATGCACACACACACTTCTCCTATAGCTCATAGGAGGAGTTACATGAAAACTTTCAGGAACAACTGCAAATGGAAGCACGTTCCCTCATATAAAAACTTAGACTAAATGTAGCCTGTAGTTCTTCAAAGATGTCATGAAAATTTGTAGGAAATAATGTAAAGGATGTAAAGAAAAATCCTAAGTGGAGCCTATGTGACAAATACTCAAAGATGAAGAACTGACGGCTATGATTGAAAACTTTCAAAAACAGAATGAGTATGATTAGTACAGATTGTAACTGTGTTAATTGCTGAGTTGTGGGCAAATGGACCGGGCAAATCTGCTTTCTGGAAGGAGTACGTCCGAGTACAAATCAGTTCCATATGTTCCCGGGCAGCTCTGAACAGCGACAAACAAAGCAGAAACAAACACGAGCTGCATGTCCCATTTCATCATAAAACACATCTCATGTTGTCTTATGTTCAGTCGAAGACCAGTGTTGAAATGTGAAAAAGCAGACAAGCTGTAGGTGTGATACTTAATTAGAAATGAACATGTGCCAGTAAGCTGTTTTAAGTGAAATTATCAAAAACTTTTCAAGCTTAAATGCACTGACAAAGTTTATACATGTGGATTAAAGCAGAGATGAATTGTCAAGGATTTTAATCCTTCGATAGCGGTGATGATAATATTTGCATACTATTTGCTGTAAATGCATTTTCAATTAAGTCTAAAAGGCTGGAAGGTAAACAGATGCTGCGCTGAAGTCAAACAGGAAGGATTTAAAATAACAAAAAAAGTAAAAAAATGCTGCAGACGCACGAATGGCATCAGGAGGAAGGAGGGGTTTTGTTGAGCCATTCTTTGGCAGCCACAGGAAATGAGGTAGCTTTACCCTTTGTGATGTCATTAAGTACTGGTGGAAAACGTTTTTAATTTAGATGTGGCTATAAAATAAAATAGTGAAAAATGCATTTTCTTTTTTGTTTTTAGTTTATTTTACCCCAGATGTCAAGTATACTGTATACTGTACTCCTACACTGCACAACATGGATCATCCTGGTGTATTTTTTATTAGAATTTCAATAATGTTCAAACGGTTTCTCTTATCAGAAATATCTTTAAACAAACATTTGGAGCAGGATACTGCTGGAGGTTCAGAGAAAAGGGATGAACAGTTGTATGCTTTGCATTTTAAAACTTAATAAAGCAGCTTCAGGAAATCTTACAGCCTCATATTAATCATTAGGGTGTTATGCTAACTCAAAACACATTTTTTTGCAACATTTTAGAGCTTAACAGAATGTTCCCGTCACAAAGTCACAATTTTGACCTCTTCTCAGTGTAATTTTATAGAAAACTGGTGCTGAGGTCCATTTTGTGCAGAAGGGCTTCAACAACTCATCAAAATCTTTCTTTCAAAAGTGTCAACGTTTGCTAACAATGTTACCGTTGGCAGGCTAACTGTATGTTGCACCAACAGCAAAAGAAGCGATGCGTAATCCACCCGAACAAAAGTGAAGCCACATGAATTAATCAGCCGTTTGACAATGGACCAACAGATCAGACGCAGAAAAGACAAAATCCTTGTTCACCTGGGGTCGTCCGTAAATGTGCCTGCAAATCGGAGGTTAGCAGTATCTAGTGGGTCAGAGCACAACAAACAAACAAACCAGTAGATAGATAAGATACTTTATTAGTCTCAAAGGAAATTAAAGTTAAAATCTAGTAGCTAATAACAACAAGACACCAACAATAACAAAAACAATGATAAAAGAAGCGAGGCATTTGGCTTGATATCAAGAGAACAAATGAGATTTGCAGACAGAGCAAATAATGAAAGAACACTGTGCCAATGCTCAGGAAAGGTCTGGCAGTGTGAACAATCCAAACCCCACCTTTAGAACTTCACAATCTCCATGTGGAAGAGGCTAAATGTTCACTTTGGTGGCCCACACAACCTGGGTCCTTGCATCTTCAACTTTGTGAGATGTCTTTTTGCATTGAAAGTTGTAATTTGTGCTGAGTACACTGACGTGTTTAAGCTTCAGTGGGGGGGCCATGACGCACGAGAGATTCACACAGATCCACAGATCCTGTCCTACTTTCTGTAAGCTCCCAGCTCTCCACTAGAACTCATTCACACAGAGGCAGTGATGAGAACCATCTGGGGGGGCACACAACCAAACCAGCAGAATTACAGTATGTCACAACCTGTGAGCTCAAACTTATCATTTCCAAGTGAAACCCAAGCAAAGTGAGGCTGACAAGGTGTGTGAGTTATTAATCCAGCCATACAGATGGGCAGGGGTTTGATTGGAAACTTTTAGTTGTGTTTATTTTTCCTCAAAAACAGATGAGAGCTGCCATCTTTGTGAATATCTCAGGTTTTTCTTGGCCGCTTGAGCTGTATTGTTTGGTAGCACTGTTTGATCTGAGGGAACAGGCCGATCTCCATACTCATCCATCAATATTAACGCTAACAAACATGTCCTGCACACTTTCTCTAATAGTCAGCCCCTCTCCGGTTACTTCATCAATCTCTCTTATTTTGTGTTTTCAGATGTTGCTGGAAGCATGAAATATGGCTCTACTGAGAAAAAGTAAGTAAAAACAAATTGATCTATTGATGCTTTGTTTTAAAACTAATATAATCCCAGGTGTCAGCAAATTGCCAAGAAAGCTTCCACTTAGTTTCTCTCAAGGGACAAACTGGAATGCATCCAACCGTGTGTGTGTATGTGTGTGTTTGTGTGTGTGTGCTTGATTATCGGGGGATGGGTTGGTGATGAGGTAACCAGATGAAAACCTGTAAAACTTAAAGAGCTCAGTTTCATGACTTCAGTCCGCTGTGTGAGGTCAACGTTACTCAGAATACCCAGAATTGTTTGCTTCACTTTTAGCAGAATGAAACAGGATCAAAATGATGCTGATGATATAAGTACCTGAGTATATGTTTACCTAGAGATTTGACATACCCATTATATACTTCAGTATCCATATTAGTGTTATATTTACAAGTATATTTCCATTTTTCATGGGGAACAGTCTACTTTTGAATACACTGCACCAGAAACTAGGAAATATAACAATAGATTTTGTTGGCATTTCTATTTTATTATGATAGGTATAATAGTGAGATAGACAGGGAGTACAGGATAACGAGTAGTGAAGTATGTGGCATGCACTCTAACAGGTGAGCCACCGGCGCCGGGTTGTAGTCACTTGTTACTTTACAGACTTAGAGACTGACAGTCTCTATGAAATATAAGATCTTAAGATATCATTATAGGTGACCTCATTTAAAAAATAAGGTGGAAAATTCCTTATTGACTGACAGTTTCAAATTAGATGCTACTCTTTGCTCCCTCAATTTTGCAATAACAAAATACATTCCTGCTGTGACTTATTGAATAATTAGTGTTTTCGTTATCAAAGGAGTTGCAAAGTCCTTGATGTGCAAAAATGTTGCCATTAGAGTTACTTATGATACCTTAATGGGCAGCCAAAAATGATCAGATTGGTCCTTTTAAGTGCTTACAGATGGGGATGTGCGCTTTTTCAGATCCTCTTCCTCTTTCGTCTGGCTGGGAAATTGGTTTCAGCAGCCCAAAAATTAAGTCTAATGTTCTCAGATTATTTATCGCTCCTCCTGCTAAATTAAAATATTTTACAATAGAAATGTTACAGCATGACAGCTAGTGGAAATGGTTTGTCTGTTGGAGACAGTATCTAATTACCGCACCTGCAGCTGATTGATCAATGACACAGGAAGCTGGATGAGTTTCTGTCAGAGAGGCTGCAGTGCTGCCAGCTGAATTCATGCTGACATGTTCATTAGTAAAAGTGACAAAAACCTCGCTTTACACAGCTGCAGGAATTTAGCGTGAGAGATTGACCACCATAGTGCATATTGGTCTATTTGTGAGGAAAGACACATTTTTCTTGTGCTTGTTTGTTCACCTGTATATAATCCATTCACATCATGGACGTCAGATAGGGCTGACAGTAGTCAACAGTACTGAAACTCTGAGGTGACCACCAATGGATTTGTTATTTGTAAATTGTAGTGAAATGCCCAAAGATGCCTAATATCCATAAGGAGCCCTATATATTCTGATATCAAATGTATCAAATGCATAAAGAGAAATTCAAGGGAAATCAAAAATTCTATAAGTGTAATCAATAGATTCTAAATGAAATCAGGCCCATTTCATCCTTATTCTGGTTGTGATTACCATTTTAGACGTATGAATGTATCCTGATATTTAGAAACTTTTGGTAACATATGTAACAAGTACAATATATGTACAAAGTGCAGCTGCAGCATTGATTTCTTGGACGTCTTCTTTCTGCTTTATTGTCCACTGGATTCACTTCCACCCACATGTGCTATCAGCTCAAACACACCCTTGTCCAGCTGAATTCCTTGAAAAGCCCGTCGATTCTGAAGGACAGTGGGCTCTGATTGTTCGTGGTTGGACTGAAAAAACTGCCGCCTCCCTCCCCTCCATGACAGCTGTTTGAAACAAATCGTACACTCTCAAACATTGTACTTCTTGTTGTGTTTCAGTTAATCGCATCCTCCTGGTGCTGCTGTTTCTGATGGTGTTCCGCCTCCTGCACAGCTCACTGCTTAGAGCCACTCAACCCAAAACCTCAGGTAAATTATCTTGTATACTATCTGTGAAACAGTATACAGTGATGTTGTTCAACACGCTTGTATAGTGTCAATTTTACAGAATTTTGGTGCTTCCTGCATTATATCTATCCAACACGTTCCTATCCTGGTGAATTTCTCAGCAAAATAAAATAGAGAGATTTTTGTGTTTGCTGACTCAGCAGTCATTAGAGGAAACTCATAAAATGTACAGTATATGACTGCATTTTACACATTCAGTGGAAATAAATGAAACCTTTTGAGAGCGCTCTCAATGTGGATTACTGTGATTACAGCAGTAAATTCTTTTTTTCCCCCAAACGTTATATAAGCACCATAATTAGATTGAAATCCTCCTGAATCAGCATAAGCTTACTCAGACTAACGGAGCCTAACCATCAGGCTGCCTCACTGCACGCTTCCACTGGTGACATTTTTAATCTTTGATTTGGAGAACTACAGTGAAAATCATGAATAAATTGGTGTCAAATTCTCTTTGCAAGGCTTTTGTGATGACATCATCTTGAGTTCCAAATAAACAAATTTATGACTCAAGTGCAAATTGAGTTGAAGTAATGAGTCGAGTCCACAGCACGGCCACTAATCTTTCAAAAATATTGTTATCAAGTACATTTTCCAAAAGCAAACATAATATAAACGTAACAAAAAAGACAAAAGCCTGCCAGTGGAATCTTTTCACGTTCACTGGCTTTATGTCACAATTTTATAAATCACTTGATTTTTCTCACTGAATTATTGCGTAGAAACACAAACACCAGGGTTAGTCAGTCAACTTTTTGTATTCTGGCATGACTTGAATACTCTGATATTTTAGCTCTGTCTATGTGTGGATCAAATGTATAAAGGAATCAAACCTGATGTATACACAAATACAGCACCATGGTGTCCACTTGTTTGCTCTCCTTCAGGTCTGGGCCTTAGTGGTGGAGCAGGAGATTCCTCTGAATCAATCCCAGAGGATGAGGATGTCGTCCCTGTTATCATCTGTGCATCAGAGGAGCGTCTGGGTGCAGCCATGGCAACCATCAACAGTATCTGTAGTAACACAGATGCCAGCGTGTTCTTTTACATTGTAACTCTTCGTGATGCTGTCAAAATGACGAGGTTAGTCTCCAAGTAATGACTAAAGTTTTTTTAGCTGGCTGTAGGACCCTTTTCAACACTGGAAAGAGGCTTAAGTCAGACCTTTTAGACCACAGTTCAAAAAATGAGACAATGGCTGGCAAAACTCCACTCTACAAATCCATGGAGTCGCTGAGCTCCTATCCTGTTGCCACGTGGTTGACAGCAGGGTGAATTTGGAGATAGTTTCTCGGTTTGTCTCTGTTTTTAATTATAGATTTATCCAATGTTTCAACATGCAGTGGTGTGCATTCAATGCCTGAAACGTGATATTGCTTCAGGTTTACCATGTTGATGACTGAGTCCATGAGATTCTGTGGGGCCTATTTGCTTGTTTCCCTGCACCCTAAGACCAAACCTCTCTGTCTTTGCACCTAGACAGTACATAAAGAAGACCAAACTGAAAAACATCAAGTATAAGATATTGGAGTTCAACCCCATGGTTCTAAAAGGAAAAGTGAAGCCAGATTCATCTCGACCTGAACTGCTGCATCCAGTGAGTTCACACAGAGACGCCAACTCACTCAACTACTCACTAACTAAAGCATTCAACTCTGATATCTGAAGCTGAACTAACTTTATACTTGTTTTACAGCTCAACTTTGTGCGCTTGTACTTGCCTCTGCTTGACATCAACCATAAGAGGGTGATCTACCTGGACGATGATGTCATAGTGCAGGGTACGTATGTGGCTGACACAAGGTTGAATCAGGGAAGTTTAACCTGCTTGGTAAACTTAATTATAAATGGATTACTAAGATGATTGGATTTATCGAAAGCCCTGACCCTGAACTTTTTATCTACATATTAATTTCCCAGTACTTTATAACAAAACAACAACAAACAACTCTCAGACGTATCAAATGAATATGATATAAGAAACGATGATGCTCCTGCCTCCTCCTGTGTTACAAACTCATCTCAATGCTTTCCAGGTGACATCAAGGATCTGTTCGGGGTCAAACTGAAACCAGGCCACGCTGCAGCATTTGCAAGCGACTGTGATCTGCCCTCCACGCACGAGGTGGTGCGCAGTATTGGCATGCAGGTGGATTTTTTGGTATTACTTCTTTGCATAGCTCCACATGTAACAGGTGGTTTGTGTAAGTGATGAGTCGGTGTGATGCTCCTGGACTCTGCACATTTGGAATAAATGAACTATGGTGCCCTCCCCTCTGAGTTTCTCTCCTAGACAACCTATATGGGCTTCTTGGACTACAGAAAACAGGAAGTTAGAGACCTGGGAATCAGCCCGAGGGAATGCTCGTTCAACCCCGGGGTGTTTGTGGCCGATATTAGCGAGTGGAAGAAACAAAAGATCACCAAACAGCTGGAGAGGTGGCTGGAGGAGAACGTCAAGTAGGTTTTCCTGGACTGTCATTCAGCCAAACAGATTTTCCATTGTTAAGTGTTCATTTGTTTTAAAGGTAATAACAAGGAAGATCCTGCAGTGACCGTACTCATTCTGGCTTCTGTTGGAGCAGAGGTTTTGCAGAGGTTTAAACTGAAGTCCACATGCAACGGCTCAGCACTTGCAGTTGCTTTATTGCTTTAATATTTCTAATATTGTAATTTTAACTTGCTTTGAAAATGACAATCAAATAAATCATCATAACCCACTGGCTACAGATACTTATGTGGAATAATGTCTGGCCTTTGAATGGACCTTTATGTATCCTGGGATTACAATCCATCAAATGGTTCAAAAGGCCTACTGTGGTTTTATGATGTTGAAGTAGTAGCACGGGGATCCATTAGGGTCATTTCAAAGCCCTACGGACCTGGTGATTGAATACCAAAAATCTCAAGAATGTTGTCACATGACACATGGCCGCTGATGGTGATAGCTCTTTCGTTTGGTTGATGTCGGTTGTCAGCATTACTCTCTGATCTGTTCTGTCCTACAGGGAGAACATATACAGCAGCGCCATGGCAGGCGGTGTAGTGACTCCACCAATGCTCATTGTATTTCATGACAAATACACAACACTGGACCCACTGTGGCACATCAGGCACCTGGGTAAGACCATCCCTCAATGGGACAAGAAACCTGTAGTATCAAGGGAAAGAGGAAGTGAATGAATCTATAAAAATGAGGGAACATAAAAAAAATGGAACAGATCAGATTTGGAGCAGTTCTTTCTCATCTCTCTAGGCTGGGGTCCAGATGCTCAATATTCTGAGAGCATCCTACAGGAGGCACATCTGTTGCACTGGAATGGACGATTCAAACCGTGGAATTACCCCAGTGTGCACCTGGATCGATGGGAGAAGTGGTTCGTCCCGGACCCGTCCAGACGGTTCTCCTTGATGAGACCGCCGAGCAGAAGCTGAGATCATGCCAGGAAATGTTTTGAGTCTTGTGAATGTTTTGGAAAGATAAAAGTTGATGCTTGATTGCTGTATGACGAATTGTTCTAGGGAGAAACTGTGTACTAAATACGTAAAATGTGAAACTAATGTTGACTAAAAATGCATTTTGACACATCTGTGAAAATGTAAGAGACTGCTTTTAAAGTTAGTGTGAGTGTGTAGCTTCTGGAAGTTTTTCTCTAACTTTCTGCTTTACAGTTGGAGGAAGGTGTGTTTCCACGTAAACCCGAACCGGTCTGTGTATCCACAGAATAAAAACGACACAAACTGAAAATACAAAACTCTGCTTCGAGTGCTTTAAACAGAACATTGGAAGAACAATACAGGCAATACAGAAATTAATTAATTGATAGTTTCTAGTTGTGATTTAAAGAATCCTAAAAAAAAAAAATCTTGGTATTATAGATGTCTTGGGTATCATGTCATACAGATTTCCCCAAAATATATCCTGATATAATTGGTATCTTTGGAAACTTCGGGGATTTATATTAACTTCAGAAAGGAAAGGAAGGATAAGATAAACTTGTGCAGTATGTCAAACTAGACAGCAGGAGGCTCTGTTGTTTAAAAAGTTTAGAGATTGCATGCATATTTGGAGCTTTTCATGAGATTTTGAGTTCACATAAAACTGAATGGTTTGTCCTTGACCTCTGTGGGGTCAGGCAGCTCCAGTATGAGGGCTGGAGCCAGTCTCGGCTGCAGGAATCCTTCCTTGTTGACGTCACAGATTATGTTGTCAAATCTCATGCCATGAGTTATTTTCATTCAGGAGTTTTGCTATGGCATGAATTATAATCCATTAATATAATGTCTTACATACTAATGATCACAATGGATTTCTTGTTGCAGGTGTATAGCATTCAGTGTTTTGAAAAGTGCACTGATTTACACACAAAATACATTCATGGAGTAAAACGGTGTGAGTACTTTGATTTAGATCTCAAAGTTTCCTCCGTCATGGTGTCCTAGAAATGTTTATTATTACGGGAATGCTGTTATTTAAGCGCCCTGCCAGTGTTGGATCTGCCATTTAGGAATCCAGGGTTAAGGTCACAGGGGCTTTGCTTGGTGCGCGTGTGTGTGCGTGTGTGTATGTGTATGTTTATGCTATCACTCCCCTTCACTCCACTTTGAATCGAGTGGAGGTTTTTTGACATTGGGAGCTGTGCAGTTGGAGCGTCACAGGGACGTCAGAGTTCAAATTCAAGTTGTTATAATGGAATTTTGCTGGACGCTCACGCATCATTTTGGCAAAGTTTCAATAGTAACAAAAAAGAGCAACGATGGATGAAACGTGGAAGTAGTTTTTACTGTCCTACAGCACAGAATGTGTGTTAATTAATGAGAACAACTGCCAAAACTCTCAACTTCTCTCATCTTCAAGAGTGAAATTTGGCGATTACTTCAAAATAGTGGTTCTCAAAAAGTGGCGCATGTACCAGCAGAGGTATTAAAAACTGGTGATGTGCTAGATGAGTCTGGAAATTTCTACAGGCATCCAGATATAGAGATAAATGGAGATATGGAGATAAAACCTTTTTAGAATGATAAGTCTTCTGGCCCTTCAAACTCTGTCTCCCCCTGGTGTTTCAATATATTATCACATTTTGCACTTCGGACAGTGCTTTGTGTCATGACCTTTTGCCTGACAAAAGCCACAATGGGTGAAAGTTGGCATGATAAAATGTGTTGTGAGCATAAAAGCCAGTATTCAGACTAGTCATTTCTCTGTTTACTGCAAAGCGCTGGATTAAACAAGCTGAAGACATCATTTGACACGAACTGACCCAGTTTTCTCTCAAAAATAAGGATGATTATGTACTCGACAAATATTTGGAAATGCTGATTTCTGCCCACTGCGTTGAAATGCTGTGTGAAGCTGCTGTGAAAGGGCTTGTTGAAGACGTCCAGGCTCTGCTAGACGTGGCTCAACGTGCAGGCTCATACGGCAGTTCAGCTTGAGTCACACACACCCACACTCGCTTTGAGCTCTGCCATGGGGTTAATCCGCAGATATGACAGCCCCCTTCATGAAGTCACTGTATGGTTCATACCTTTAACAGTGGTCAATGCATTGGTGATGGGGATGTTTGATCAAAATCATGTTGTAATAATGCCTCAGCAGATCAGAAACATATCAAGGACAGAATTAAAGGAGAACCTCTTGTTTCACAGTCTGGAGGCATTGTCGGGCCTGATACTGGAGCCAGTCAGACCACGGAACACTGAAATCTGTCAATGTCCCCGAAAAAGCACTTAGGGTGCACGGTCAAACTGAGATCACACAGAGCACACACACTCACAATGTATGTAAATCAGGCTGTTCTGTCCTGTATGTGAGATTACCACACAGGGCCGTTCTGGTGCAGTGATACTGTACAGTACATACACATACATGAATCCTCTCCTCTCTCAGCTGATATCTGTTAAGTCTGAAAGTCTTGACCCTGTTTTCTTTGTCTGTATTTGATAAGATTGGAGGACCACTAACCAGATTATACCTGTAACTCTGAACTCTGGGACATCTCAATGAAAAAACTTCATCTGAGAGGTTATCTAATTTGGGGGGTCAGGTCTTTGATAGTTTTTACACGGTTCCTCCTCTACATTTCAGACAGGACTCGGTTGTGTGCTAAAAGATGTATCACTACACAATTTGAACCAGATTTGGATATGAATGACTTAGATTCTAATATTTTTAACATATATAGCCATGCAGAGGATGAAATAGTTCAACTTAATAGTTTAAGTTCTGATTTGTATCTGTGCGCATTGCAGTGCTCAAACAGCCTCATATTTTTATCTGTTCCTTTCTCTTAAAATGTGGAGCCAGACAGCAAAGAGCTTTGATTTCCTTTGCAGATTTGACAGAAGTGGAAGCAGTAATGCAGCGTGATTTTTAGATATGTGACGGCCGCGTCTTGACACCTTACTCTGGTGACTTTAGATGTGATATAATCAAAAGAAGAGTTGCAACACAACTTGGACTTGAACCTTTTTTTTCTGAAGATTAACAGCACTTGTGACACAACGACAATTGAGACCATCGCGCTGTTTCACACCAGACACAGTCCAGCGTGTGAAGCAGTGTGGGCAGTTATCCACCATGGATTTCCATCTGGAGAAAAAGTCTGTGGAGTGGGGCTGTGTGCGAGTCTGCACGTATGCTGCTCACAGCTGGCAAATAAGGTGTGTGTGTGTGCGTGTGTGTTTGTCTGTGTGTGTGACAGGGTGTGGATTGGGGTGTGTCTGAGTATGAGTGTGTGTCTGTGAAAGCGGTGGACTGGTGTGGAGTCACGTTTATCTTTGGCTCCTGAAGACAGCAAGGTTTGTGTGACATCATTCGCCACATGACGAGTTTTCCACAGATTAATTTCCTCTGCGTTGCTAAAACTGGATTATTATTTTTGCATTCTAAGGATGAAACGCACACACACACACACACACACACACACACATCCTAAAGTTTTACCATTTCACAAAGTGCATCAATAAAAAGAATACTTGTATCCCATTATAAATTCTCAATAGGTACAATTTGGTGGAGATCTGGATAAGGATTCTTCTATTTTTTACATTACTTTTGTTCATAACGGCTTGAAACCACCAAATTCACTTTGAAGTGATACAGAAAAGAAGAATACTGGAACTTTGATGATTTTTCTCCGCTAAACACAGTTCAGACGCCCACTGGGCAGATGCTGCATACCAAAACTGTACATACTTCATGTAAAATATACAGTAAGTCAAGTTTATTTGTAGAGGCCAGCATCACATAAAGTGTCTCAAAGGGCTTTACAAGCCCACATTACGATGTGTCCAGACTCAGCCCACAGCTCTCTAGAAGACAAGGAAAAACTCCCCCAAAAAAACCTAACACGAAGGAGAGAAATCGATATTCAAAGAGAGATTCCCTCTCCTCGAACGGCCAGGATTGTAATAGGAACCGCATGTGGGAGAGATGAATTACATAGAAATTCAATTGCAATGTAGTAAAATAACGTGAAAACAGCCTTAGAATGCTGCGACCTGTCTGACCCTGAAAACCTGTGAAATGACAGAACGGCTAAATTTACTCCAGTCTATGACAGTAAATCACTCTGAGGCTGTGTGGATCTGGGGCAGGCCGCTACCCCCCCAGGGCCCTGAGAACATGGAGACAGAACATGTCATTGTGGTGTCATCACTGGTTTTCCCTAACATGGGCTGGCTCAGCTACGCCCACACATGGAATTTTGTACGTGGGTATCCCGTATTTCTTCCCACCCACGAATCCAAGCGATCGTTGGAGGTAAATGATGTTTTACCAAAGGCTTACAGCAGAGTAAAAGCATATGCCAGCTGTGACGGTCTATGATGACAATTTCGACCTCTGTATACAATCAACATGAATTAAAAGTGACGGCCGGGATCCTTGTGTGTATTTCTACTGACATTGTCTTTGCTGCGTCCACAGGCATCCACTACGATGCTGAATGTTTAAAACGCACTTTTTGTACTTTTTGCAGGGATCAGTATAATTGTGCTGCGGCTCACCAAGGACACTGAGAGCTAAATCATTCTCCTTTGGCTCTCTGCAGACCATCCTCTGCCATGTAGGGTAACATATGTTTACCAAAGTTTGTGGTGATTCAGTGGAATATTCACATCTCAGCAAAAATCACCTGAAACCAGATAACTCAATGTTCGTGCAGTGGTCAAAAACATTTGACATTTGATAAAGATCCACTTTTACTCAGGGGCGTGGAAATTCCACTCATAGTTAGAAATAACACTTTTGCAATTTGCTCTTTTCATCATGTGTTTTGCTGACTCATGCATTCTGCCGGCACGCGATTAAAACAAGAAAACAGCCAACATGCAATTTAAACATGCTGATGTTGGTACCATGATGCCAGCAGCATAATTGGCTATAATCCCAGCTGTTATTACAAAATATAATCATTGCTCTAAGTGGTCCGGTAAATAAAAAATAATAAATAATAGTAATAAAAATTGGATCAAGAATAATTACCTTGAAAAAAATTGCTGCGTCCACAAACTACACTGTATCACGAGTAAGTCACAACATACAAGTATGTAGTGGAAAAAGTCAAACAAATATTAGCATTGTAATGTTTGGATTTCTGGGCTCATTTTGTGACTTTGTGGCAGCAAATAGATAAAGGAATGTGGACAACGTGACATCATACTGGCATATTTCCAATGCCCTTACAATGGAGTTTGATAGCAGCAGCGTTGTGCTATGCAAAGCTTTAACAGACAGCATCATTAGTCACCCAAAATTTTGGTTGTCCATTCATTGTATTTTATTATTCCCATTTCCACACCAGGCTTTATTAACGGAGCATTAACAGCCATTTTTATGCCTAACCGAGGTAACATCCAAGTCGTGTTTCCTGAGTTAGGCAAGTTTGCCCCAAACATTTGGAGATGTTGTTCTACAACATAAACTCTAACATTCTTTACCTATGTGCCCGAAATAAAACATCAAGTCAAGCAAACATTCTGTGCATAACAATGCATTGCAGTTTCTCAACATAATCTCCGGCTGGCCTGACACACTTCTGGCCACAATGCTGGTTGGAGTCCTTCTCCCGGTTGTCCACAAATGCCCCCTTAGCTGTTAAGACATCATCATCTGAGGTCAAACACTCTACAAAACAAGAAAAACAGAGTTTTGTCAGGTATGGAAAAATGTTAACATCTGTACAGGCCAAATGAGGTGAGTACGCTGGGTGTTAAACAAGTTCACAAGCTGCAGTAATGGCTGCCAGCCAGCCAGGAAGTGTAAAGTCACAGCATGCTCCATTCAACTAAGAGTCTTTCATACTTAACTATGCTTAATGCTTAAATTGACATTCGGAAGTTCAACAGAATCCACTGTTCAGTCAAATCTTCGCAAAACAAATGAATGCGAAAGAAGTCAAAGAGGTGAAGTAAGTGTTCATAAACTCCTTACGTGCCAGGCTCGCAATTTATCAATGCTTGTAAAAGTGTGAGAAACCGAAACCTTGGAAGTAATCTGCAGTTTCTCTGTAATCTAAGTGTTAGAACTCAAACTTGTGTGAACTGATAGTCAGTCCGATACGCTGCTGACAAGCTGCAGTGTTGTCCGTGTTGATCATTTTATAGTAGCCAAAACAAATTCATGCCAAATAAACACTCATCATCTCCTTATTGTAACCATTGATAAGACCATTGAGAAGTCACCAGGCTTGCTGCAGATACTCCTGAATGAACACCTCACTCCATCTACCATCGTTTCTCCATGTTTGTGTGGCTTGGCTCTGGTTGCCCCATCATCAGGAACATGTGTGTTAGCTTTAGGCACCGTCCACTGTCCTCCGCTAAGACACTTGGTTATAACACTGTTGTTAATCCCCAAATGTAGCTGTCACGACTCCAGTAAATGAACAGCTATGCTGACTGTCGTGTGTTAGAGAGATATAAGGACTTGTTGTTGTTGTTGTTGTTGTTGCGTAGAGGTTTGTCCTGAATCGTGTCCTGCATCACAATGTAAATGTTATGACAGTGAGGGGGGGG
>OMNV01003240.1:111722-184332 GCA_900303265.1 Brotula barbata
GGGGGGGGGGGTCCACATGGATCCATAGGACAAGTGCGTGAGGTGAGAACCAGCTCTGTCTCCTCTCTGTTTAACAGATGTTGGCTGCACTAATGCATTGCTATAAAAGTTGGGATTGTCCTCCTTTACTCATCAACATGATATAAATACTCCTGACATGTTTTGACCTGGAAATAAAGGAGGAATGTGGGCATTTGACGACTTGTAGGAGTCTGTAAAGCTCATCCAAAGGAGCAGAGCACTTTTGAACACGTTATTTTAAACGACCTCCTTGAACGCTGGTCTTTTAATGTAAGATGATGGAGATATTTTTCTGCAGTATATCCAGTTTAAGTACATAAAATGAAATAAATATAGAATATAAATCTTTCTTGCTTTCTTATACATGCTTAATACTGCCATTGACCACAGTACATTACTGGATGTTTAATTTTTAATTTTCTGCAATATTCCACTGTATGTGACGGAAAAGCAAATTATCCACATGACTGCGACATAACCTAGTTTATGAACAGACCATTTGACAAATCTACAATTTACAATCAGTTTATTCTATGTTTGTGGGTTGGCGTTCCATGGCATGCTGTGGAACATTTTACTGACCTTGGTGCACATTTACAGTTTGTTTTCCTCAATGAGGCTACATGAACCAGATCTGTCCTCCTGCAGCAGCTCCCCTCCCCTCAGAGTTTCCACGACGTTGGAAATGTTCTCACTAAGTCATCCATCTGCAGTCATCATGTGATTTTAACTTCCAGTCATGTATGGTTAAATTAGAAAAGTATGCTGATACACAAAGTTTTATTACTGAGTCATCCTCTCTGATGGTCACCCTACCTGCTTTGAACCAATCAGATAATAGTTTCTCTGGGTGGCACCTGCCTCTAAACAACTTCTCACTTGATTTACGGGGGACAAGGCTTCCAAAGATATCAACTATATCTTAATGGGTTGGGGGTATATTTGTATAATATGGTATGTAGACATGTAGAGTAAAGATGATCTTAATTTAAATTAAAGGTTACTGGAATGAATTTTAGGATTTTTTGTCAATGATAATCTCAAGAAATTTAGAAACTACAGAAATATACAGTATATTTTATTTGAATTGATTTTTTATTTTATTTTGAGTTTCATATGTGCTGCACTCAATGAATAATGTGTTGCTAATGTAAGCAGGCTCATTTTATTGATCCATAGTCCTTTCAATAACCATGCAGGGTTTGCAATAAAGTGGTCTCAATTACCGATCCATATACCAGCGTTTATGGGGTTAAAATGCACTAGAACGTAAGCCCAAGCTCTTGTGAGACAACAATATATTGTGTTGGATGCTGAGTGGCAGACCGAGCTCAGTATAACAGGATAAGACACACAAGCTCTGACAATGCTATAAATTTGATTATATTTTATGATTTCGTGTCACAGCATTGTGACTAAATGTGACACTTCTGCCCAGTGGACACATAAATGCGTGCACGAGTACAAAAGAGAAGACTCACATCAACATCCCTGAAAGAAAGACACCCACACACACTTCCTTGCTGTGCAGACAGAGGAGAGAGGTTTTGATGTGTGAATTTCCATCATAGCTGCCACATATTTGCTTTCATGGGCAAACAGAGCAACTCAGGAAAGCAGATGTTCTCCAACATAAGTAATCTCTTTGTTTTGTATTTATTTAGAGCAGGTCAGGTTGATAACACAGACACAGTGAACTTTCTTCCATTTCAGAGGTGTTTTTTCACTAAGTGGGGCTCATTTCATGCCAACCTTTCACAGCATCTGTGGAGGTAAAAGGTAAAAGTTCAATGGAGGGAGGCAAAGCCAAGTGCAAGTAACTGTCAACAGATGCATGGGAAGAAAGCAAAGGTGGAAGAATAGAATGAGCATGAATTGCCAAGTTTTCTGCTTTTTTCGTTACATTAAGGATCATGAAAGGGAAGCTCAGATCATGTGCACGATGTACAACATGCAAAGATAGATTGCTGCACTGTTGTGGTAGCCTGAAACCTTCGGTTTGCAAACTCAAGGCAGGGCGTCACATATTACAATGTCTGAAGGAGTCTGACTACCATGGACATTCCAGCGTGTGTCTTTAGATAACAGCTGCATTGGCAGATATTCCATACGGTACATACAGTACAATTATTTCTACATATGAGTGAGGGCCAAAACGGAATTCAAATATTGAATTCCACGTCATTTGCAACATCTGCACAATCTGACATATGGAATTGCGTGGTGGTTTAACTACGTTTGACTCCTTCAGCGTATTCATAGTTAAAAATTCAAGCTTGAAATGACTAAAATGTATCTGATTTAAATATGTCGGGGAAACGTGCATAAAATAAATAATGTGGAATTTCCCATTTGAAGTGAATGAGCAGTCATTGCTTTTCATATCATTGTCATGATAGTTTGACAGGCCAAAGTGCGCGCACAGTCCATGTGATGACCGTTTGGTACGTAGGTACACAGTGTGGCCAAGTTATTGAGACAGTGAAGGTTGAAGTCCCTTCATCTGCTGGTTGATGGAGCGTACCAGCCCCTCTCTTTTGACTCTTCTGTCTCTTCCGATCTCTGTCCTCCCGCCTACCAGCTGCTTAGAGGACAAATAGCCTTTCTACCCCTTGACCAAACGTCCTGTCACTCATTAACTGTGTCCAGTCACAGGACCTTTATCACTAACATGTCTGCTGTCAGACCATGTTCTCGTCATTTCATTCACTTTTTCCTCATTTCAACTGCTTTGTTAGTTTTGTTACTCAGAGGCTTGTAATGATTGACAGTGTCTTTAGGTCAAGGGCATACTGACAAGAATCTATTACAAAAGGTATTTACCTGACTTGTCACCCAAATAATAAGTATTTTAACTTGTTGTATTAGAAAGAAGAGCACTTATTTTGGCCAACGCATCTCCCAAGGCTGAGCAAACAAGCACAATTTGTGTCTTTCAAGTTATTTTTTTTTATGCCAAACATCCCCTCCTCTGCAAATGACCAATCAGCTATGACTCAAAAGAGGCCAAGGGGATTTGGATCCATGACCTTCTTGCTGTGTGGCAACAGAGCAAACCATCGGGTCTGTATGCTCCCCTAATAAAAAGAAAAAAACTAAAACTCTTCTATAAATATACTTATACTATTTTATACTAAGTTTTTGTCCAGCCAAATGAATCACAAGTCAAGTCATGGGTCCTTAACTTTGAATTTTCAAATTTATAAATTGAATCTTACAAATAAGTGAGAATGATTTTGATTCATATGTAATTGATGGGGTTTTTTTTTTATTGTATAACATTATTATTACTTATAACTTATGGTTGAATCCAGATAAACTATATAATGTTGTGAAAATACATATGAAAATAATATGGAGTTTGTGGACTCTATCAACTCTTTTTAAATTCCAAAGTGTAGTCATCATCAGTTCAGGGTCATGGTAGAGATGCGCTTTTTATGAAATAGTGTCTCTCATCATTAAATTACTCATCATCATCTATGATGGGCTAAATAAAATTACTTTGGGACAAAAAGAAACTAAAAAATTATTTAATAGATTACTCTTTAGACTTGCTCACACATTCACACACTCAAATCATACTCTACACTCCATCGCACTACAGTGTAGTTCTTTATTTTACAGAGTGACGCACATTGTCAAACAGTAACAGTTAAGATGTCTCTTCCTTTCCTACCATGAAGTTACGTTTCATGAGTGAGATAAATATTCTTTGGTGACATACAGATATGAAAATACAAAGATAACTTAAATACACAACTTTCTTTAAATAGTTTGAATAATCTCCAATATATATATATATATATGTATATATTCACAAGTGAATACAATGTTCACAATCATCCTGATGCCACATGGAGTGCACCGACATCTAAAAACACATTCACCTCATCAGATGCAACATATACAAAAGGAACCTCATCCGCTTCATACGTGCTTTACAATGACTGAAATTCAAGTTGTGACAAACTAACCACACACATGTTTGCATTTAGGTGCTTTACTGTCTCTCTAAAGGAGATCAGGTGACTCTCAAAAGGAAAACAAAGTTGGCAAGACGGCAGCATCTGCCTGGCGTTACTGTGCCGTGCAGTAACACGTGTACATTTTTACACGTTTTTTACTGTATGCACACAATGCTTGTGCACTCATTCCTGCCTCTCTCTGCAGTGGGGAGTCCTGACAGTATATTTCTCTGGACACAAATGTGAAGGTATTAGCAGGCACCAGTTGTACACAGTTTGCCCACACAATAACGCGTAGATACGGCGCCGCCTCAGAGCGACGGCTGGCACTCTCCATTGACGACGCATCTACGTCCGAGTGACGTCAAAACAACACAACACAATGCGTGCAAAAAGGGTAGTCCAGAGCACAGATTAAACACAGGAGATAAGTGTCCTGATACACTGTGTACAGCAGGTCAAACACACACACACACACACACATTCACAGTTTGGTGCAATGTGTGCGGGTAAAGGTACATTTTAAAAAGTAGAGAGATTGCCCAGGGTTTTTCAGCATTTGAAAAGCCTTTTAATGATCTGTCACGAGACATTGATTAGCTCTGTTACAGCAGAGACAATCGCATGTTTCTCCTCAGCAAGCCTTTGAACAGATTAGACTTAAGAGCAAGGACCCACCGGTTATTATCCTGTGACAGCCCCCCACCCAGAGGGAAGGGGGGCAAGGGATTAAAGCAGGATAGAAAAATAACCCCCACCGCTAATGAATAATATTAAGGCAAAAGAAAGAAACGAGATGGCACATATCAACATATATGAGTATTGTATGACATAGATCACTGTACAGGTATTCATCGTGTCAAGTATTGCCAGGTATTTGGTGAGTTTAAGCCACTTGAAGCTCTTTTGGAAACGTTTCCTGCCCAACGTGCTCGTGTGATTGAAAGTTTGACAACATTGGACAAAAAGGAGACAGCAGGCGAACATTTAGGCCTGTGTTCCCCCTGTGAAACTTTCAATCATTCTACACGGATTACAATCAAATAAGTAAAGGCTTTTTAGAATGGTTGTTTGTGACCAAAAATGTCAATTTTTAAAGAGAATGCAGGTATGTCTTATGAGGAGGGACTAAGCGTACCAGCCATTTCAGACCAGGATGTTCATAGAGGATCAGGAAACCTCAGGCTGTGTATTTTTGAACATGCTGTGATATTTTGTTTACAGTTTTGAAATCAGGCACTAACATTTTGGTCAACGTGGCCCCTCACTGGAAACCCACAACGCAACAAAAGAGCTCTCAGGACTGATTTAAACCCATTTAACGAAGTACACACACTGTAGCAAACAAGGTACTGGGAATGTCAGGAACCTGAGGATGAATGTAAGTCATCCAGTAAAATGCAAAGGAAAACTTCTCGTATTTAAAAAACAAACAAACAACAAAAGCAAAACAAAACAGAATAACACATTTGAAAATATGAATTTTCATTTCATATAATTTCAATGTATATTTTTGACCTCGTCGCCTAATACCTGCACACTTTAAGACTGCATGTGTGCGTATGTGCCGTAGATATGTATGAATCTCTGTTGAGTGTGCAGACCATGGGGAGCTTAGGGCCCCCTCCCATCCCCTACTGTGGCGGCACATATGACTGAAGTGATTAGGTCAGGTTTAATAAACCGCTGTCAACCCGCAGTCATGACTTGCAGGGGACCTTATGATCACGTGAAAGGGCCAATATTTCAGACTGTAGGGGAAAATGCCAGCTGTGGCTCCATGGCTCCCTTTGCCACCCACTGCATCAGCCAAACAGTCAGTACAATGCGACATTGAATCGTTGGGAACTCGGCACAGATCCGTTTCCAGGTATCGTTGAACCTCTTCTTTTCTTATGTAGCGTGGCGTCCATGAGCGATTAAGTCCTGACACAGACTGAATGTAACTCGAGTGCCGTGGCTACCTTCCAATGTAAATTGTGGTCCTGAGAGAGAATGTTGCGGTGGCATTGAGAAAAAGGGGCAAAAAGGGCAAGAAGTTCATTGGGTAATTTTGGGAGCTCATTGGTTTTGACAGGGCCTTGGTTCTTAACCCAAGTTAAGAGCCACCACATTAACGGCTTAGCTGTTTGATCAACGAGCTGAGGGGTAACCACCGCTGGTCGTCGTCACACAGGCAGAACTGGGCCACTTGAAGGTGTTGAAGACAAGCCTTCACACTTCACAGGACTGACTTGTCAAAATGGTCGAGAGGGAAATCGAAAGAGCTGGTCTTGACCTGAGTGTCCCTGAAAAGGCACAGGTTCTCAGGGTGATGAGCGGAGGTTATTTGAGGGCGTTCAAAAGGGATTCATCCAGTCATGAGTACAATTGGCAATCTGAGATAGATAAAAGTTAAGGACTACATCTAACTAAGACAAAGACTATCAATAATACGTTAAGAGATAAATAACTGCACGTGTAGATAGACTTGCTGTGGGGGCTTAAGGGGACTAACATTACTCATCCGTAACTATGGGGGCTCCTGGGATTGATGGGGGAGGAGTCTTCTCTGCCACTCTGCCCAATGAGCTGGTAAAGCCGATGGCTAAGGTTCTGCACTTGGCAGGTCCCCAGCACACAACCTACTCTCATCAGCTGAGGGTGATGAGGGTAGTGGTGACCCCCTCTGGACCCAGTATGGGCATGGCGACGGTCTCTTAGCACTCTCCGGTTGGCTGGTGAATCCTCACTGGGTCGCATCCACGGCAAGGCAGGTGCTGCTGCTTTCATTCCTGTGGCCATTGCGTGTCTGAGGAAGCCAGGAAGCCATTTGGGGTATTTGCTGGGGGTTGTAGACGTACCATCAGTAGAGACTTGGGTCTGGTGTTCTGAAGTGATCGTGGTTTCCTCTCTCCGGGCGCTGAGCACCTTGAGGAAGTTTGACCTGCGGAGCAGACAAAGGAAAGAGATGGAGACAATGAATTACAATTCAAAACACATTTCAACTTAGTTTCTCCAGTCAGGTTAGATTTTAAGTGTTCACCTGTAACCAGTGGAGACGTGCTACTATAAACACTATTATGAGGGCAGATGGGAACGGGGCCGAAATCCAATCTGCTTTACAGAGATTAAACGTATCAGTTACCCTGTTGTCCCAGCACTATGTGGTCCCCTGCACACTTACTCATCCATGTGGACACCGTGCTCATCTCTTAATGCGCACGATAAAGGTTAATGGCTTTTCACAAACAACATGTGCTCCATGTCAGCCTCACTTATTACATTATACAACCAAATCCAGCACACCGCTGCATTTTAATGCCCAGCTGGGTTTTAGCAAACAGTGGATTTATTGCAGCCAGTAGTTTGCAGGGAGAGTGACGAGGTTCCAGTACAGTGCACACACTGTACAAATACTGTCTATCTACAAGTCATACAAAATCAAACTCAAGCCATTTGCTTATAATGTTCAGGGATTCCACAGATATGTTGCACTGAGGTAGAGAAGATGGGTGGGTGGATGAATCATTAGCCAAATAAGGACTTATTTTGCAATATACATCTTGATATGCAGCTTGATATGAAAGCTGGGTTAAGAGTTTCTTTAAATCTAACCACACTGAAGTCTCCCACTTGTTTTTAAGCACAAACACTCTTCTACAGACTAGATGACTTTCTACTGGCCGTGTTCTGCTGTGTGGTTGAATGGCAGGAACAGGCCGTTCAGCAAACACAGACTCCTTGCCATCTGTCCACTGTTTGAAAAAGACAGTCGCTGCTTACAACTTGACCCAGCCGCTCTTCGTTGAGCTGTCATCGCTCTGTTTGTACAGGCCGCTGTGACTGTGTGGAGAATTCATCCATTACCACTGCTGAAGGTCAGGGAGTTGTAAATAGGAAAATGTTGTTCAATGTTACAAATAGATTGTCTTATTGTAATAAGGTTTAAATATATTGACCGTGTTTGGTTTTTCCTCGTCTGGGGAATGCATTTTCCACTGCACTAGATTCTGGATCATTGCCTTAAGTTGTTGAGGCAGCGGCCATGGTTTATCTAATTATAACGACTTGGGTTCCACTTGTGAAATGCTGACGTGTCTTATTTCATTATGGACACCCAGTCGTTACTCATACTGAGGTTGGAATGTAAGAAATCACAGGCTTCTGAGGCAGCAAACCACCTCTCTTACAGTCTGTGCTGTGACTGCTGGCAAACTGCTGGCAGATCTGGTAGCATCTACATAACCGGCTGGTGTCCGACAATGGTAGCAGCGGAATAAATAGCTGCATGACGCCAGGCCACATAGAGCAGCAGGAACTTTTTCCAGGACAGCCTTGGTGTGCTGTGTTGCCACATCATCAAGTCACAGCCACCTGATCTGCCACGTAAAAATCAGCAGATCTGCTCTCATTGGCCTGACAGATCAGAATTGTTGCTACAAAAAACTGGCTGACGTTTGTCACATTTGTATACGACACTGATAGGATTGTATTGTACATCTATTGTAGGTGCTATCACACTGTACACATTTGGCCAGTTATCCACGTGAAAGCAAAAATGCAAAACAAGCAAAGTCATACAAGAAATGATTAACAAGCCGTGTTCTGTTACCTACAAAACAACAAAATCCATAGTATTTCCATAACAGCTTTGATTATTACAAATCTTGGTGACTCAGGATACTGAGAACCCATTCATTCTAAGATACAACAACCAAATTCTGTCATGACCCATTCTAGGGTTTCAAGTTGTAAGATTTTCGATAAACTTCTATGAAAAGGCTCCAACTGGACTTGTGGCAGAAATTCAAATCCATGATTTTTTCCCTCAATGAGCTCTCACTTCAACTTGACCCCTCCAAAACTCAGCTATCATCACAAACTGGGAGACCCAATCAATGCAGGGAGAAACAACATCAGTTAATGACTACGTGTCTTGATGCGCGGTTTATATCCACGTCATATAACATATCTGAATACTGAGATCAGAGTGGTTAAAAAAAGGGGCGGAAGGTGGAATTCAGCTGAAATTTTGGATGCCATCTCCATCTCTCAACAATCGCCGGCAGACTCGACGTGTCAGGATGTGTGAACTGGCAGACACACTGAGCTGGAATCATAAGTTTGGTTTTAAAAGCTCTTATCTGCTTTTTGGCTTGAATACAAAGTTTAATCATACAAAATACATATTTAATACTGACGGATGGAAAACATAGTCGAGCAGGTATCCCCCAGGGTTGATAGTTGATTTTTCCCACTATTGCGTCACTAAAAAGTACAGGATTGCAGAAAAGATTGAAGCTTACCATGGGCTGCTTTCACAGCAGTACATTCATATATAATCTCCCTCTATGTAACAGTGGTGAGATTGTTGTCAGCATGGAAAAATCTAGAAAAGGTGATTTATTTCATACAAAACACTGTTCTGGGTTCTTCTGGGGCAGATTTGCTTTCATAACCTCTTGAATGCACCGCATCTCTCACCTAATCATCTTATTGGCTCTTTTGTGTCTATTATTGAGCTCCAACAGGCCTCAAACAGGGCAATGAGATTATTTTGGCATTATATCTATCAAAGTTCTCTATCTATTTTAGATCATTTTCATACAAATTTCCACAGAATGCATCCTACACTTTCGGTGTCTTTATAATAAGATTCAGTGAACTTTATGCTAGAGCTCCAGAAACGCAATCACAACTGCAGGATGTTTCCTGTCTCCTTGGAAGCTGCCTCTTTGTTTCCATCTTCGTCTACCCTCCCACTATGAGCTCCTCTCTTATATACGTATAGTATACGTGCACATTTGTGCCTAACAGTTAGGCTTTTTCTACGGCAGCGGAAACCTGCTCTTTAAGGACATGGAGGATGGAATTTTTGCCTTAGCCATTAATCCTCAGTGGAATTCTCTCCCTGGTCTCTCCCTCCCCAAACTGAGCCTGGTATTGGTTAAACTGACCCCCACCAAGCCACACAGCTGTTTATATGGTTCATATATCTCTACATAGTCCAAGCCAAACTCTCTGTTTACAACACAACCCACATCAGAGCAGATTGTTATGGAATAAACCCTCTCTTGACGTGATTTACCTGGTTTCAGTCATTCCAAGAGCTAGAAAGTGGATTTTGGGAAATTCTAAGCAATAATGCAAATGTTAAGTTCTCTGATAAGGTCTAAATATGTTACAGTATAAACTACAAATACACTCGTGGCAAGGGATGCGTGTGTCAAGTCGCCCAGCCACTCGACCAGTCAAGACGGCACTCTGTGAGGTGAATCCTGTCTGCTTCTTTGGCAAATATTAAGTTACAGCTACCTGGACGCCAGAACCTCAAACAGTCCAAATCCACACTGATGAGAAGCGGTTAATGATTAAAAGAACCTTTAAGGCAAAAACACGACTTTATGTGGCCGGTGACTTGTCTTTCTTGTTTCAATTTAAGAGCCCCGTCATGTCATCATATCCCAGTCCAGACAAAATGGAGGTAAACTGAATCTCAGCAACAAAAGCCACAAATCAGCTTCACGCTTCTTTTGTCTTGCAGCAACGAGCCACTCGCCACTTCTGGAATCCGTAATGTAAAGTTCCTTCGCGGCTAAAGCCACATTTAAGTCATTGTTTGGCTCCCGACCTCGGCAATTTTCCCCCACGAAAAACCTCAGGATGTTATTTAAAATGACAATGAGGGGTATGTGTTGCATGTGATCTGAGGAACATGCAATTTCTCCTCCTTTGAAAAGTGTTCGTCTGCCAAAAAAAAAATGTAAAGTAGTCGTCCCTGTAATTATCAGGCTGTCAGTGTGTGATGGTAACAGAACAAGATGTGCTCTATGGAGAGGAGAGGAGGAATTTACTGTCCTAATAAAAGTCAGATAGGACATTTACGGGAGATGAGAAGCAGGAGAAGAAAACTGTGTGGTCAGAGTATGTTTCTATAGACTGTAATCATAATACAGCACCAACAGGCACCACTTCCTGTGTGTCATCACAATAAAAATGACAATACCTCAATGTAGGCCATAAATGACTACCCAGAACATTACACTGCTTATGTCCAATTAGACTGAGGCCATGTCTAAACATGACCCACAGGGACTTGGGTTCAATCCCTGCCTGCATTGAGTCGAGTCTCACCAACTAACACAGCGGGCAGCGCAGGCCTGCGTAAAGGCTGGATCATGCCCTCCTCGCTGCACTGTGACTCCTACGTTATCTGGACAGCACCGTCCTCCCCATAATTTTGAATTTCTTCACGCACATGAGAAAAGAATTCATTGGCAACTTAATTTGCATCTGAGGGAATCACGGACAGTCTGGAATCAAATGTTCACATTCAGTTCTCTAAGTTTAGATTCTTTCTCACACACACACACATACAAGAGGAGCTAGACACATGCACACAAGCATTCCTTTATTTAACAATTTGTACTTGTCCTTTACTATTTCTTTACTGTGACAGCCTACGTCCCTGGATGACACTGACTACAGGCTGGGGGTCTACAATTCCTTCTGTCCTAAATACCAAAGAGTGAAGGCGAAAACATTAAGTAATATATCTTTTTCCTCGGTTACTTACTGCCAAACCACTCCTCTCCTTACATAAACACAAAATCATTCTTAAGTCGTATTTACTCCCTATTTAGGGCAACATGTCACATAACTCCAACTTAATTTTTCTCCCTGAGAACAAAGTGACACCAGTAAAAGCACACTTTGCACTCAGATGCTAATGAAGCTCCTATAGAGGGGGCACAGATTGGATTCTGGGTGGGACCGGCTCCCGTTTAAGACACGGTGCTGACACTGGGCCAGCTGTGGGTCTAACATCCACCAGAAGAGGGCATTCAGACACTGAGTCATCCACATTCAATGCCGCTCCTCAACACTGCATCCCCACACCTCCACTACATGGCTGCACTTTCTTGTCATCAATGTGTGTGTGTGTTTATGTATGAGTGTGTTTTGGTCTGGCGGTAGTCATAGTGTTTGTTGCGCTATTGCTCAATGGATTATGCATGGGTTTTACGATTAACAGCTTCACCACGTCATGGGTGGAAAAGTACAGGTGCCAATCAGGGCTTAATGATTCTTTATAACAGTCAGTGCTGGCATTTCTGACTCCACTGTAAATAAAGCCAAGGAAAAGCTGGTTTTCCCACCGCAGACATAAATTTTCCACACAAAAGGACAAGCAAACAAAGTGGGAGGGAAAAGGTGTGTTCGCTAAATAGGAGACATGTAGTAGAGAATTATAGTCATTAACGGTGATGCCAATTTAATAACTTGGCGGCGGATTTGTGTCACATTTGGCTACTAGACACACACAAACACACTATGACACAGGTACTTCCAGCGTTAGTCACTCTCAATCCCATGATCCCAGGTAATACCTAAACTCTTGATATACTTCTTTATATTTTATTAGAGGATGACCACATGCAAATATGAATAAATGTTTTTTTGGTGAGTGGTAATTTTTCAGTAGGCCACTCTTTCATTATTTTAACAGCCCTATATGTCCATTAGTCATTGGAAACATGCCTGTCAAACAGATTTTTCCCACAGAACAGTCTTATCGCAAGAGGGGACGTAGTGATTTACTCTGTCAGGAGAAGTCTTTGACCTTGCATTCAGGCTGACACAACATAGGACTTTCACTTTTACACACTAACCCTGATGTGATACGACACACACACGCACACGCAGAGCCAGCTGTTAAGTTTCAGTAGCTGCAGGAACAAAGTGCAAACCACAAAGAGTGATAAAACAGAGTGGAGAACCCCGTAATTAATTGTTTTAATTTCATTGTTTGTGAGTGTCTTCACGTACTACTTCCATAATCTTTGATAAGCGGTAATAACTTCAATTAGGCCGCGGCCGTTAGTGCCGGCGCTCTTATCTCAAAAAAATGGGCGCTCAAATCGATTAAACAGTTGATATGTCGTACAAGACAGGATAAATACCAGGCACGTGAGTTAACTTACTAATTTAACGTGTAATAGTAATAGTAATCCACAGAAAGGCGGGTTTTTGCGGTTTCTTCGGGAATAATTGGCAGGCTAATTTTGGTTTTGCGCATGAATATTGTGATGATTTAAATTAGCACTGTGGCCTCAGGTGGACGGTTATCGTGTACATTTTAAAGGCTGAAGCGGCGATTGAGCCAATCAGAAGCGAGAAAAGCGGAAGCGGACACTTTATAAAGCGGTGAGACGGCTCTTACCTGTTCCTGTCCGGACGCTGCTCTGCCGGCAGAGCCAGCAGCTGCTGGAGGGAAACCAGGCTGATGCAATACAAAGTAAGCGGGAGAAGGGACTGCATCTCAGGATAACTTTACACCCTCTCTGGAGAGGACCACCTGGGAGGAGTCCAAAGCCGCAGAACGTGGAGAACGAATGAAATAAATAATTGAAAAAGAAAAACTCCACAATGTTTGGCTCAGACCACTTGTTTTGGCAGTTGGAGATTGCAGATGAAGCCTTTTGGTAAGAGAAAAAGACACATTATCAGTTGTGATGTTGCTCTCGGGCTACAATCAGACATTTTAAACCAACAGTAAAAAAAACAAAAACGTCCCAGCTGGAATGAGTCTTATCACATTTCATTCATTTGAAGCATGGTTCTACTTTTATTTGACTTGGCTGCCTGCCCATCACATTCATAGTCACATTTCCACATGTAATAAACCGCATATTAACACGAGGTATCAACTAAAAACGTTTTCTTCTCTCGAAGCAGCATAATCTAATTAAAAGAAAATACTTTTGTGCTGTATTACATGAACACGAAGTGCTGATAATTAAAGTGGATAAAATGCTTACCTCTTGTGTGATTTTATGATCGAAGAAGGATTTGCAGAAGTTCTTCTGCCGTCAATCTAAATGTGTTGGTCAAGATCAAGTTCCCCTGTGTGAATCTGAGGGCTTGGTGACATTGTGGGGTTTAAATACTCAGTGGGCGGAGTTCACTGCACCAAGTGCCCCCGGCAAAGGTGCTATAACGTTCAGTTAGTTAGGCGAGCTCAATGATGCGTGGACCTGCTCGGCAGATTTAAACGCCTGTTTAATGAGACCAATGGTGAGAGAATGTGTGAGATTTAGATTATTAGATGGATGTTAAACATTACTACGTGGGATATCTTATGAGCCTGAAAACACACAAAGTGGGCTACAAAGCTGATATCATAAAGTCACTCCTGAATACTGCAATGCATGTGAGATTAAATGTATGACAGGAATATAGTGATATCATAGGAGTTTAAAAATAAAAGGTCACCCTAAATTGTGTGGAGTGGAGTCACATGACTTAGGCTGTAGTTGGACTCCAGTCACATTTACTGTAATAAGAGTTATTTGGACACAATTCAACTTTTACAGTCACACTGCTGGACTGTGACTTTAAGATGTGATACCTCCCCCAAAGTAAACATTTTGAATAATCATTTAATATAATAATAATAATAATCAAATAGCTATACCCATATCTATTTTTATTGTCCAAAATAATAATAGTGTTGCTGCTGAACATATTATTGTTATTGTTATTATTATTATTATTATTATTATTATTATTATTATTATTATTATTATTATTATTGTTGTTGTTGTTGTTGTCATCATCATCACTATTACTATTATCAGTAGTAGCAGTAGTAGTATTTATTATTATTATTATTATTATTATTATTATTATTATTATTATTATTATTATTATTAATAGTGAGACAAGATAGTAACCCTCCATCCATTATACCAATATCCAACAAACAGGTGTACACTCACACACACCAACACACATATACACACAAGCAAACATTCAGCTATTTTCCCCTCTGTATATGTGTTATGTTATGTCATAAGTATTTGCTAAGCCTGTATGAATATTTAATATCACTGTGATGTCACTGTTCACTGTGGAGGTTTGGTTTCAATTCTAGTGAAAAGCCCAACTTTTTCTACCAAATCTCTCAGGGTGCATTCTGAGGAAATCTGTATAAAACCATACACAACACACCCAGAATAGTGAGAGATTTTTTGTATTTTGTTTATCACAAGTTCTTTCAGAATTATGAGGTTTTTAATTACTTTTTTTGTGGTACATTGGAATGATAAATGTGTCAATAAAGTCCTTTAAATAACCCTGGACTGTTGCCCCAAACTGCATTCAGTTACCAATTCACTTACTAGTCAGTTAAAGACTAAAAGATAGAAATAAACTTTATGTAATAGCAGTAGTAATGTTTTTATTGTGCATTTTTTAAAATTTCATTTATATTGTGCTTTTTTATCTATTTCATCATTATCATTACTTATTCATTCGTGGAGTACATTTCTTTTAAACAGAGTGTCTGTTTTGTAAATGAACTCTTCAATATATTACAAATCTCAAACAAGATATTGTGGTTATATCACGTGATGTTATTGATACCATAAATTTGACTCTGGTAATTTTTTGGAAGCTGTGAAATATTATCGGGATATTATGGTTATACTGTAGGCACTTTGTAGATATCATAAATCTCTGTAAACTCGCCATTTAGCACTATATACATTATGATACCATTATATATGTCAATATATTATGATTATAGTATGTATATATCATTACAAGTAAACTGTTCACATGTCGTTCTAATCATATCTTAATCAGCCATGTGCAGAATTGAGGAAATAGCCCAGATTATTATGAATTTCTTGTGCAGTGGGTTTCCAGCACCACTCCCTCCTCCTGGCTGTTATCTTTACTGTCAGCCACGTGTGTATGATAGATAGAAAGAGATACATTCGCTTCTCAATTTACACAGAACATTTCAACAAGACACACCCGCAGCTCCATCATTTTCTAAACACACCATTGACAAATTCCTGAGTTGAGTGTTTCCTTCGACATGGTGTATTTGTTTCTTTGAATCACCCACCAGAACAGAGACTATTGTTTGTATGATTCATCAGGGAGTTGTAACATGTGCACTAGGTGTGCTGCAAGTTGGCTTCATTGTTGAGTGTTGCACCGCCTATGTTAACAAGCACAAGTGCATCGCTCTCTGTTGTGATAACAGTTATACGAGATCAGGTCTAAACATGCATCTGTTGAATGACTCAGATGAAGCGCTTACAGCTTATTTTGCCTCATTAGCGGTAGCGTTTGTACAGTGTCCAAAACTCCCTCCTTTCTGTCATGCTCGATTTGCTGATAAGGCCACATGCTTGAATTGCACACATCTCATCCTGTGTGAGGTGCACTTTCATTTCCAAGAAAATGTGCACGGTGGCACAGACATCTTGTACTGGACAGATACTGGACACCTATATAGATGGAAAGCTCAAGCCTGTGTGCTTTTGAGGATTTGGGCTTTAATGTGATAGTTTCCTGGCTCTCGTTTAATTTGTAGTGCTCATACTGAGGGATATTCGCTCAGACTGATTTGTCTGTGGCAGTTGCCAACTTCTCCCCGGTGCTGCTCTCATCTCACCGCTTGGCTCTCTTTAGACCTTTGATCGTCTCCATCGAGCTCCTCGTGTAGTTTCAAGGCTTATAATGCTCTTAGTGTTAGTGCCACAATGTGAACAGCCAATGGGGTCAATCAAAGTTTGGCTGTAATTAAAAGATCATTCAACTTTTTTTGATCTTGATTCATTCTCCCAAGAAGTAATGCCAGAAATTCTGTCAAGCTACTTTGCGGTATTATTTTGAAATCAGAATTTGTGGTATTACTTCCAGTTCAATCGGGTCATTCGCTCTTATTTTCTTAAGCAGGACAGCTGAATTATGTTGATGTTGAATTATGTCACTCATTCAGTGACTTTCACGCTGAGTATACAGTGTTACCTGTTGAAATAGATATGATGACACGATGATAAAGTTACCAAAGCAGAACTTTAATAGTATCTCTTTTAACAGGCCGCTTTTACTGTGTAAGCAGGTCACGTCTTCATTGATTCTGACCCGTTTATGTAAGAGTTTGTTGGCATGTGCCAGCAGCCAGTGAATCGGTACTCTCTGGGCACTGAACACAGGCGTTCCGACTGGTTTGATCACTCAGTCGTGTAGTGGCTTTAGTATTTTGGCAATTAGTGAACATGAGTAAGTGCTCCGTGGAACTGATGAATACAGCAAAGGCCGATTCTCAAAGAGCCTCAATCGGCATGCGGCTTTGAAATCTTCCAAAATAGAGACTTTGGATAACATAGCAAACTGATCAAAGAGCAGGAGAGCCTTTGCTTGATTGTCTGCATCAATGTGGAGTCTTGATTGGGTAAGATTGGGACGCAGACCATCTGATGGCTTGAGAAAGAATGCAAAATAAACAAGCATATTTCATAAAAAACAAAAACACACATGATACAACAACAAATGATACGTTACATTTTCATTTATTTTAATATTCCCTCAAATTCTATTTATTGTAGAAGTGCTTTATTCTAGAAGTTTTATTCAGGTTTGCATTTGACTAGAATTTAAAACAAAACCTTGCATTTATGAAGACAGGTCCATTATTGGTTACCTCAGAGTTTAAAAAACATTTTAAAAACTGTACTAGCGTAGAAATTGTCAATAGTGACTTGGCTTGGGCTTTTCAGGTTTGTCGTGTCATTTGCCTTCTTGTCCTTATTTGACTTAAAAACTTGAGTGACAAGACTGGAGCCTTACTTGAGGCTTTTAAAACAATGACTCGCTCCCACCTCTGTCTGAGGCAATACAGGGCTCTTACAACAAAAGCTGATATTCAACCACTGCTGTGTCATATTTCTGCTATTTGTGTTTCACTGTGGCCATTGGCCTCACTCTGGAAGTCAGAAATGACCACAGGCCAATTACAGGGAGAATAAGAAATATCTGGGGTTTGTATAAATACCAACATTTTCCCTGCTCACACACCTGCTGAAAAACAAAGGATCTTTTTCCTCAATTCTGTCTTCACACAGCTCCATTTATTTCATTTACAGCTGCCCAATTTTCAAAGTCTGTCCCACGTTACAGTCATAAGATACCCCGTTATGACCCAGCATCTGAGCCTCCACCAGCCTGGGAACCTCTCTCTCTCCCTCTCTCTGACTCTGGTTTGCCTTATTAGGGAGCGCAGTTGTGGTTGTTCTCTAATGGTTGCTGCCCCCTAGTGAACCTCCTTCTAAAGTCCACCACACGCAACACCAGCAAGCAAAACCATGACCCCATGCCAACGCACACATGGTTTTGGTTTCCTACAGTCGCCAGTCAAGCATAATCACAAACAAACACAGATATTACATAAGAGGGATGTGTTTCAAGTAATTCTATTACAAATCAACAATGAAATATGAGTAATGCAGTAATTTTGAGAGATTCACAATCCATTGCTCTCGGTAAACTTTATTTACACAGAGGTGGTGTGTTTGAAATTGCTTGTGGTCTCTGTCTCAGGCCACTCAGGATAGTTTGTTGGGTTTGGCACTCACATTCACACTGGTTTATGGAAGGAGTTAACAAGATGGTGCTCAGTTGATTTACCAAAACTGTCAGCAAATGTTGATTTCAGTGTGGGAAAGATGGTGGCAAATGGTAACAGTGTCTGATAACAGTGAAGCTCTCACTCGGGAACAGGTTTTTATCTACACACCCCTCTGAGGACTATATAGCTGCCACCCAGCTGCAAAGATACGTGCTAGATAGGCACCCACCAATAGAGCACACACTTCTACCCTGGAGGAGGCAGGCTTGACAAAATCATTATTGTTCTAAGAAGTTAACTCCAAGGAGTTAGGCACGCAGCCACGGTGGAGCAACTGGGACCAACTCCAGGTCTATGGCCTTGTACTCTTGTTCAAGTCAGGGAGGTCAAATACAACAGACATCACACACAGGAGCGAGGCCAGCACAGGGATTCAAACCCAGGACCTTCTTCTTGTAAGACTACCCACTGTTCCAAGTCAGAAAATATTGTAATAATACAACAGGACTCGGTTTATGTGTCATAAGAAACAGTCGTTTCTAAAATGTACTTGGATCCAGATCAAATTGCACAGACTCATGAAACAAATACAGTTGATCTGTCTTTAAAATTGCTTTATTAGCTTTGAAGAAATGGATAAAACAAAGTTGTTATCATAAAGAATCATTTTTAAAAATCTCACTACATCAGCACAAACATTTCATGAGCATGAATTTCATACTTTGGTTCATGACTTGGTAATCCTGCTAACAATCAGACCAAAGCTGAACCTTCTAGTGAATAACTAGTTGGACTATAATGAGATGAGATGTTCCAAAGGGTTAACGGGTAATAGCAATACTGTAGAGTTGAACCCTTCCCACCCCCGCGTTGCATGCATGCGTGGAGCTACTGGTGTCGCTCTAACGTTGCACGTCTCCCACCTTCTTTCCTGTCTCTGTGCGGTTAGTATAAACCAGTGGGGCAGGGGTTTTCACAGAAAGACCTCACCAAGGGATTTCTGTGGATAAAAATTGAGCCTGAATGAATATTACTTGATAATACTAATTTTAATGTAATATAATATAATACAAAATTCAATGTCAGTATTTTCAATTATGTGTCTATTTTGTAATTCCTTAATGTGTTCATTGCACCGCTGTGCACACTAAGGGGAAATGGGCAGGTTAGGTATTGCTTGATTGGCCATCTGTGTCACACTTATGCTGGGTATGTCTACCTGTTGATGTAAAGATGTTTAAAAAGTAAAGGACTAACTTGTTCTGGTGCAGTTCACAACCTATGGCTTTGGCCACTGTGGCCACTTTAAGCCTTTGAACCAGTGACTGCAATAGATTGTTTGTCACATCAATGCAGAAGAGTCAAAACAGACAGCTAGCAATGAATTGTTTCTATATTTATTCTCATCTCTCCTGGATGTTATGGGTGAAACACAATTTGTTACAAAACAGATTGGTTTACGGCAGGACTTTTACACACATTTAAATGAGATGGAGCTAAAGTACTTTTAACACAAATTCAATTTGTATACAGTTTATCATCCACCACAAAATAGTAAATGTAGCTACACTAGTCTAACAAAGTAATGACCACGCTTCTTGTTTTCCAATCAACACCGTGAAAACTACAAAAAAATTACATAAAAAGAACATCAAGTTACAAAACATAAATCTCCCACTCGTTAAATTGTCCATGTTAGTGTCCATTGTTAATCAGTCCAAAATACGTTAGCGTGACAGAAATGTGCTGAATAAAAATAAAATGTCCAAAATGCCAACAATGTCCATAAAAAAGCATATTGACATTATACAGAAACTAAAAAACCCGAATTACCGTGTGCGCCTCTAGGACCATGTGTAGAATAGCGTTCCTCTGCAGCCATGTTTATTCTGACCCATAATGCCACGGATCCATGACATCATAACACAGCATCACAATATTTCCCAGCATGCACTCCAATTGACTGTGGTCCTATTACGTCCCACATCAAACCAAAACTTAAAATAGAAGATAATCCATTTAAACTAACACCTTCAAGCACCTTTTGATACAAAATTTATATCAAACTTTTTAACCTTATTACATTTTTTCATCTCTTTTTTAAACAACTTTATGAACTCAAATAATTGTGAAATTTCCACTGAAATATACAAAAAAAAATCATTCTTTCTAAAACTGGCTCTCAGACAAGTTACAATAAATCTAACACCCACATGAGTTTCTCTGTAAATCATGAATGCCATGAATGCTTTCATGCTCTGTACTTCATGCAGGTGGCAGAAAAATTGAGATTTCCAGTAAAGAGCAATGATGTGCTTAAGACCTTCAAACCACTTCCTGTCTGCTGATTACCTGACAGGAAGTCACATATCTTTGGCATCCTGTATAGTGAAGCTCTGTGCTCTGAATGGGCTGCTTATCAGTTACACAAAATTAGTGATGAAATGAAAACTCACCTGCTTCTTTTGAATCACACCCGAGGTGATGCGAGGACCAGGTCACACTCATATGTTGCGTGAGCAAGTGCAGAGTGAATGATGACTTCATCTCACACAGCTGGTAGAGACGAATTGTAGAAAATCTACAGTTAACCCAATAAAATCATAACTGCTTATGAAGAGTCTGGATTTTCTGTGAGCCCCGACGTGATTTTACACTTTAATAAGATGAGACACATTAGAGTGTATTAGTCATGAAATTGTGGAAGATCCTTCCTCCATTAGTAGAATTTCAGTCATGTTATTTTCAATAATATGCCGTGACTGCATCATATTCTAAGTGTGAAAACATTTTCACTGATAATTAAGCATGATGGTGTTTGCTGAATGAATGCAGCACCCACTCTCTTTCTATCGCTCTGGAATGGTTCAAGGTTAAGACACTGTAAACAGTTGTAAGAATCAACAGCACATCCCACAGAAGTCATTTCACTGTTACTCCCTGAAATACAGACACCTGCTGTTCAGTAGAGGCCCCTTCTAACTGACATCTCATGGTTAGTGGTGGTAACAGCAGTGGGTTGGCTCACATAATTTTATGCAAAATGCAACTATCTCAGTGAAGTGATGTCACTAGTTGACATCTCCAAAGAAATTGATGTCTCTACGAACTGTGATAATGGAACAATGATGTTTGGAATCAATAGAAAAAGTTAATTACAAAAAAGAAACTAATGTCTCTCTTTTAATTGCATTTTTTTGCATTGTCTTTTATGTATGTTTACCCAAACTAGGTAAAGCCTCACTGGAGAGGCCTGCAGGTGACACAGGACTGCTTGCATCATTTTCCATGGGATGACAAGCCAGACATTATTTATGAAGAATCCCATATGGAGATGAAAGAGGCAACTTATTGCTTATTCTTGTGGAGGTTTTAGTGGTTAATACACGCCATCAGGTCATGCTCTAAAGCGTGTATTAATTGTGATAATAATAATAATAATAATAATAATAGCGCCTTTAAAAGTGGGGAGTCATAAATTATACTAAAAATAAAACTGTAGCTGACTAGTGTAAAAGAGTAATGGGTTTGTGTTTTAACACATATTTGGTGCTTATTCTAAAAATGGTTTCCATTTTAAGGTTTTTTTCTGAAAAAGGAAGTCATGTCATAAGCCATGTGGAGCCATGCTACATTCAAAGGACGCTGTGGTTTTAGCTGTATTTCTTGTTGTAGACAAACTGTTTTTAGTGTTTCAGCCCCGGTGTACTCTAAACAGCAACTCAAATGAGCCAAATGTGCAGGGATTCTGCAGGTTTTCATTCATTTTTCTCACGAAACATCTTCAGATGCATGTTATCTCCTATTCACACTGCTTTTACTGTCAGAAGTCATCTTTATCGAAGAGTCCCATTGTCCTCTGCTTAGTGGAGTCTCAGATAACTTTGTGAAAAAGTGGGAGTAATTTGTCAGTGAGTGTTGGGAAAGCAAAGCTCTTAGGGAAAAATATGGCATCGCATGCTTGGGATTGTTTTTAATCATTGACTGATAAGCACTTTAAGTCAAAAGTCACAGTACAGGAAGTGGAGGAATTCTCTGGAGGCTGTTGTTGTGCTCACAGCCAAGGACAGGCCTCATGGATGCAGGCCATCGAGCCTTCCTCACATCCTACTGCCATGTTATCAGGCAAAGTGACACCAGAACATCATGTCAAGGATTGTTTATGTTACCTCCTGGAGGAATATTTCAATTTATGAATTATTCACACCCCCTAATCATTGTACTTCCAGTGCAGTCAACTCATGTAATATTGACCATGATGAACTAATGTGGCTCGTACAGTGCAATTAAAATGTTATGTAATCCAATGCCTGCATTGTGGGGCAAAATGGTCCCATCACTTTTGTTGCAATATCTTTTGTAAAATCCTTACCAATATCACAGCCTGCATGGAAATTGTTATTGAAGCAATTGTTTAGGTTTTTGAATACATAGCGCATAAAGCAGGTATGCAAAAACACAGCATCCTATCACAAATTCAGAACCGTTCACATGATCAAACAACCACACACCACTCCACTAACCAACAAATGCGCACTACAAGCTCACGCCATCCTTCTCTAAAACAAAGCAGGCACACACATTGTCCATTCCAAGCAGGATCTGTCGTCTGAACGAGAACACAATTGATGTATCTGCATTTGTGTCAACATCCTGTCTAACATCTATCTTGGCTAAAGTATTCAGCTGTCAGAGAAATACCATTTGGTCATACCTGGCCCTTGCATTAAATCAAAAAGAACTTTAGATGTTGCTATGCCATATCAATGCAAAATAGGAATTGTCTATTCAGATTAGATTAGATTAGATTAGATTTACTTTATTGATCCCAAACTAGGAAATTCTTGTGTTACAGCAGCATCAATAGAAACATAAAATCAAATCAAATGGAATAAAGTAAATGCAGAAGTAAATACAATAAAGACTAAAAATATACAATAAAGACTAAATATATACAATAAAGACCAACCTAAGAATATGAGATATGAAATGTAATTATTGTAATCTATTTTAAACTGCATTTCAACAAAGTTCAAGACATTTTGTTGGCTAATGTGTAATAATTTGAAAGGGAGCAGCTTTAGAACTAGACAACTAGTGTCTAAGGTCTGTATTCACTTGGTTTCTTTGAATGGTATGTGTTGCAGTCTTCCAAGTTTAAAGAGTTTAAAAGCACCAAATGTTTTATTCAGGAGATGTACTCATGCCTACATCCTCGTGAAGCAAGTTTCTATACAATACAATAAAGTACTCAGTCACCTATAATTTCTGTTAAGCAGTGTGGGGAACACTTGAGTCCACTGAAAGAATACTGATGTGGGTCACCCACTATAAAAAATAAACTCATAAAATCTTTGTGGCTGCTCTTTGTATGTGACCTCCAAGAATCGTCACCATCTTTACGGCCCTGTGAGTATTCCGCTGGGTTTATTCTAAGTTTTGGTCAGACTTTTGGCCCCTGAGTTGGTTTGGCTCCACACATGGGACATTCCTGTCGGGCTGCCCCTCCCTGAGCTGCCTTAGTGCGCATGCTCGCAGCTCTCCGCTGTCAGGGCTAGGCAGACTGACAGTATGGCGGCGGGGTGCAGCTGGAAGGATGCTACTGTCACCCGTGATGTGTCTATCGCCGGCAGGATGTAATGGACTATTGACGGCAAAAAGAGCAGAGGATTTAGTAAGAAAGGCCTGTCGTCGTGAACTCTGAAGATGGCCAGGCTCGCCGACTACTTTATGGTGGTCGGCTACGACCTCGACAAGCGAGGTGGGTGCTTGAGTTAGCCTGTGCTGCTAGCTTTCACGGCGAATCGTTAGCTATGGGTAAACAGAGGCGAGGAGGGAGGCGGGGACGGACCGGGCAGCGATTCCCGAGCTGTGCGACACACTGCGCTGTCAGCCGGCGCTCTGTTGTCAATTTAGGCCGCGGACTCACGGGCCTTACGGGATTAGTGCCCTTATAGCTAGCTTGTCAGCCTATGTCCCGCGTCGTTGACGAGGAAACGCATTGAATGCACATGCCTTTTTGTATTTTCTATTCTTCTTTAGTTGTTAGCACTAGCAATTCAAACTGTCTTACTTTGTTTTCAGCTAACTTAAGCAGACTCAACTCGCCCAAAGCTACAGTTAGCTTGGCTAGCTGATTGGTTTGCTGCCACCGAAGAAGGATTTATTTACCCGTTCGTGCGTTTCATCTTCCCCTGCTGGCTCACGTTTGTTGGGACACATGTACGGATGTGGACATATAAAGTGAATTGTCTTTTCAAGAATAAATTTACATAGAATCTGTTGAGGAGTTGTCCTGCGTTGCGGCTGCAGGATCGAGAGTTGGGACTGTCAAACAACCGAAAAGGGTTTATTTCCGTTTGTATTTTGGTGAGATATTAAACTGGAAAACAGTACTAGGTTTCAGCGAAGTTGTTGATTGTTTTCTTTGTCTGTTTGGTGTGGATTAACCCAAATGGCTTTGCCCCTCCCTGAGCCCCCTCGGAACGGAGCTCTGTTCCCCTCTGTTGTTGGGACGGGGTTTGGACCGTTATCTGAGCCCCCTCCCTTCAGCTCGTGTCTTGGCCTAGATCAGTGAAGTATAATGGATCGCTTAATCATGAAATATTCAACCCGCCTTATCCATTGGAAGCATGCAGCTTGCAACTGGTGGATGGAGTCTTTTATTTAAAGTGGATTTTGCTCATGATTTATTCATAAGGGGAAAATCATAACATGACATGCCACTAAAAGCAGGCAGAGAACGTGCTTTTATCTTCAGTGCACCCTGGGCAGGTTTTCTGGTTTCATGTATGCACTTATTGCATGTTGTGTTTGTTCTGAAGGAGGTGAATACAGGATGTTATAACGTGGACGCTGCAAACACTGCAGAAACTCTCCTTCCTGTTCTACCCCGCTGTTCTCCATTGAATGCAATGCTGAGCAGAGCAGGCCTGTAAAAAGCATCTGGGAGCCAGACATTAAAGCTACAGTGGCTTTAATGGATCAAGGCCCCCATGCCTCATAAAACCAAATGCCTAATAATGGTGATGATGATTGTTAGCGTTGCTTAACTATTACTTCCAGGGTGTTTTTTGGTCACTTAACTTCATACGTAAGTTTCCGTGTGGCAGTGTTTTGCTATATTCATCCAACACTTGATTTATACCTGTCCCTTTCCATCATTAACATTACCCTATCCATTGCCCACCGCTTGATTAATGGAACGTTTCTGCCCAGTGTTAATTTTTGCCACTGTCCTGCCCTCTAGTTTTGAATCTTTTGGTAATATTTGTTTGCCCCTTCACTTTGAAATCCTGCTCAACAGTTGTTATCCAGTGTCTGCAGGAGTGTGAGCTGGGGACAGGCTGGGGGTTGAGTTCAGGGTGAGATTCCTTGTATTTTTTTCTATATGTGCACATTTAGTAGTGTAATACATTATAATTTCCCAGTCATGTTGCTCCAGGTTATGGTAACACGTGCTTATGAGAGACAGATGAACTGACTAACTGTCTTCAACCATATGACTGCCTTGAATTCCGCTATGGTGTGAAGTTAAATTTTTTGTCTATATATTTCATGCATTCTGCGTCTGTGCATGTGTGTGTTTGTGTGTGGTGGGATGGTTGTCCCTAAGTCAGTGGAATGTTTGCAGGTATGGGCATTAAATGACTCAGGGCTGACATCATCAGTGTTTGCTAGCATGCTCTGCCATGGCCTCCCTTGAGTGCCATCACCAAATGAAAACAGAACATCCTGACCTGCAGGCAGAAATATTTCTTGTGCTTGTATTTGTGTCATCCCTTTTTACACTAAGACATGCTCAGCTTTAAACAAACCATTGGCAGTTTGGTTCGTTCAACGAATGCAAGCCTGAGGGCCTACTCATCCTCTCTAATTGTCATTAAAGACCACAATGCATAGGCTGCAGTGTATGCTGCACTTGAATGGGGTAGATTGCACAGAAGAGCCCATCGTGAGCACACTCGGAGGCAGAGTAATATGGTCTGGCACTCTAACCAAGCAGGCAAAATAGCAGACATAATGTGTTTCTCTGAAAAATAATGATTAGTGTTAGCAGTATTCTCTGACTGTTTTGCCGAGTTCACACTGCTACAGGGGAAACAGTTTTCCTTCATTGACCTTCTTTCCATCAGCTATCCCTTACTTTCTTCCTCCTTTTTTTCATCCAACATCAGGGGTAAAAATTGTTTGTGGAGTCAGTGCAAATTGCAGATTACAAGAAACACATAAATATTTAAAACTTTTAATCTTTTCCTCACTATAATGAACGTGACAGAAACACTGACAGTGACCGTCATGCATAACTCAAAATACAGTCTAATCTTCACTAGTCTTTGTGTAATTACTATCATTTTAATAACCAAATGGGAGATGCAAATACACAGATATGTTTTAGATCATTTTTATTTAAGTGTCTGATCACATCTGTGGAGTCCGTAGTGTTTCAGGCGTCTCCGCATGCACAGGCCTTTCTCCTCCTGTCCCGCTAACGTCTCAGTTCCTCACACTGAGAAAAGAGAGTTATTCTTCATGTTCCTCCAGTTTTACTCTTTGCAGTCTGCTCAGTTCAGAGCCGTGCACAAATTTGCTTATACTCTTCACAACAGATAGACAATGAATGGGTTCAACAGTGTAGCACAGGATTTTGAATGACCTGTGTGAGGCGACTTTAATGTGTCAGGCTCTTCACATTTATACTTGAACTCGAGGCTCAGTTATACTTTTACTTTGTCTTTGTAAGCGCTAAGATGGTCGGTTACAGGTAGGGAAGAGTTTGCAGTTGCCGGGTGTGGTAGCAATGGTTTTTCAAAATCCACAGCCATTGCATGAAACGTTGCTGTGTTTTGACAGTGACTCCTCCTCTCTACTGAGAACGCAGCAGCCAATTGGATACTCTGTCTAAGGCCCAAACAGGAAATTTGGGAGAGGACCTGAGGGAGACTTATGTTTAGAGTGAGAATCCAGATTGTCCCCTTTTGTGTGTCTAAAAACCAGGGTGTGTGCATGTCTGTGCGAAGCAGCCTCATTTAGGAACGCAGAGAGATGCACACAGACAGTCTTGTTTGCACAAAAACACGCCCACACATTAACATACAGACACATGTAACCCTATGTGTGAGCCTTTGGCGATGCTTTATCAAACAGAATGGACAGTTGACTTCAGGCTGGGCTGACAGCTCCTCACACAGGTCCTCCACGTCTGCTACACGCTCCATAAATGCACATAGCCCAGCCTGCAGTGAAGCATGAGGCAGTCGCAGCATTGAGAGTTTCGGGAGGACAGAAAAAAAGTTGCACACACGTTCAACTGAACTTGAATTCACACGTTTCTATTTTATAAAACTTGCGTTGCATTTTGAAGACAGTAGAATTTAAACATCAGTAACAATATCCAGTGTGATATCGTATCACAACAAACACCACATACGGAGAGTGCCTCAGCATAGCTGATGGATTTTCAGCTGTGTAAGCACAGAGTTTTGCTTTGGTTGATGTCTGTCTCTGGATCTTTTTTATGATTTTCATGAACAGTAAATGCCACTAGTTTTGACTACCCAATTTTATATGAAAGCCCCTACATTCTATATTATAACTCTGATATAATATTAGGTTTTTGTCTTTGTTATTCAGTTAAAGTTATGACTTTAGTTCATATGATGCTCACAGGTGGATTCAGTCACGAGTCAGGGTTCTGCAGAAGAGGAGCTGCATGAAACATTCTCTGACTCTGAGAGGAAATGCAAATCTCTGAGTGAAATCAAGATTAAGCAAGTGAGCGAGTGGAAAAGAGGAGTGTGTGTGATGCTGCCAGAAGTGCCTGCCTGTGGGCAGCCACTTCCTTCATTGCTTTGCTTCAGAGCAGGGCTGCAGCCTTTCAGGCCCTCCAGAAATAGCCCTCACAATCTGCCTTTCATAGGGGACAGAGGGACACTGGGTTGCATGGTGGTGGTGGCAATGGCGTACTAATGCCTGAATGCTTGTGTGTGCGTGTGAGCAGGTTTCCCTTCTGCAACTCAGATGGCTGTCTGTGTGGTTGTGGCTTCCTATGTGTCATGTCTGCGTTACTACAGCAACATTTACCCCCTGTGGGCTGTGGGTTGAGATGTATGCGTGTCGCATTCTGACCAGTAGGTTTGAAAACAGGTAATGATTGTAATGTTTTTTTTGTTGTTGATTTGAAGTGGCGGTTAATATTTGCTTTTATTGATATATGAAGTTGAAATTTTGTGCGCTTTCAAATTGTCCGCATATTGACCATGACACTAAATTATTTTTATTGATAGCAGCACTGGAAGCCTGATACTCACTATCATCCAAAGACCAAAACATTCATAACTTGTTTGACATACATTTTTATTATGTAATTATATACTCATGTTATCATATTTGTAGTGGTGTAAGAATTCATTTATTTAATCGACTGAAATTCCAACAATCCGACTACATCAATATGTAAACAGAAACTCATCCTTCTAGTGTGACTTGTATGAATGGAAAATTGATTTGCAAAGCAAACAATCAATTGAATTGATACTAAGAAATTGTGCCTTGTATATAGCACAACAAATGTTGGTTATGTAGATGCATTTTGCATAATAACGGTTGATACAGGACTGTACAGTGCAACAATTTTGATTGCATACGCTATTAGATATTCTGTAAATTATTCAAATTTATGTGCACTCATTTAATTTTAGTGCGAGACTTTCTGTTGTCTTTTGCTGTCATTTATTACTGCACTGAGTTTCTCTCCTGTCTGCTGTTTCACCGCGTGCTGGGCTGCCACTCCATACACACATGGAGCTCAGCAGAGCTATAATGTTATGTTACTGTTAACTCAGTTGTTTAACTTGGTCTACTGATATACATGCATGTAGAAGGGATATAACCCCATTTTATATTCTGACCAATTTAGTACTGTATTATTTCTCGTATTATTATTATTTCTTGTCTTGGACATTCTGTACCGGTCCCTTACTTTAAAGCTTCATGGGAAATGTATTGTAACAGCACAGAAGATGTGACTCAATCTTCGAGGATTTGAATTTTTGGCCAAAAAGTGACTATTGGTTTCAATTGATTGAATCATATAGTATTGGTCTAATTGAATCAATATCATCCTTGTATCGCATCACCAACAATGTCCAATGATGCCCATCGTTTCGCTCTTTAAACTTATCGTTATACCCCTACTTGTTCTTTTTTGATGCCCTTGTGTGTGTCTGTGTCTGTGTGTGTGTGTGTGTGTGTGTGTATATCATGTATCTCATTATGTTGCAGTCAGTCTGTTGCAGTCAGTCTGTTGTGCTGAATGCTTGTTATTCATGAGGGTGACGATGGCCCCAGGGCCCCAACACTGCCCTCATTCCCTCAATCCTACCACAAAGATACAGAGGAGTGTGTGTGTGTGCGCGTGTGTGTTGGGGTTGGGGGTTGGGCTCCAGATGCATACTTACACACATACAGTTCCTGTAGGCCACTCGCGTTAGCAGACACTTATTTTCATGTCAGTTACTGTCCACTCAAATTTAAATGCAAAACTCAGATTGACAAGTGTTTGTGTGCTGCTATTTCAGTGCATCTTTCTGTTGCTAAGTAAATGTGATTTGCACCCCACTGAGCAACGAAGTGCTCTGTGTTCGGCCTAGATTAAGAATGACAAAGTCTTCTTTTGTCAGTGTATGAAAGATTTTTGTGAGAATCAATTTTTTTTACTTATATTGGTTGGTCCCTGTTTGGTTTTCAGATGTCGGGATTGATATAGATGTTTCATGTTAATATTGGTGAAGGATGTGTTTAAAAATGGGCACCCTCCTCTTTTGGGCATTGATGGTCTTCCCTGGAATTTGGAGAATTCCTCTCTCCTCTCTCTGGACAAAGGATGACTCAGTGCTACTCTAACTCAGCCTGGAGGTGTTCAATAGAGTAATCTTTGAATCCCTGAGGGGAGATTCCAGTCTTTCCCGAGATGTGGGGAATGACGTTGTGGTTAAGCATCATTGCAGCATCATTGCAACATCCCAATTGTGTCATTTCCTTGAGCTTAACAATTTCATCCTTGCTATTTGACCAGAGTCATATCTCATATTGGCATTGGGGAACACTAACAAGCGAATGTGTTTTCCTTTTCTTTGAAAAATCACCATTGGCCTCATATGTTAGTCTAAGCCTAATAAAATTTTTCCAGCTTTAGCAGTCATGTCAGAGAAATTATTTTTGTGGTAGACATCAACCCCATCTAAAACATCAAACACTGGATTCAGTACTGATGGTATAATTTGGTTAGTATTGCTGTCACTTAAAACATTTCTTTATCAATTTAATTAATGTGCTATTTAGCATATGATTGGTACTGAATTGTATTCAAATGCTCATCTGACTTTTATGACTATCACTGTACTGATTGGAGCAAATTCAAAATCTGTAATCTGGGTATGCTGTTCTGGTTCCTTCCTCTTGAGCTTTGAAGATAGACAAAATATAGCTTATAATTTATTAGTTTTATCCATATATACTTAGACATTCCCATCTGACAAAATGACTCAGTTTTTAACTTAATGTAGCTGTATACCTGTAACTGTAATCTTGCCACAGGAGGAGATGTTTTTGTGGATGATGAATTGATTATCTGTTTTGGTACTGCATCTGGGGGGTTAGAATATGACATTTTGCATTGTGTATATACCTTCTGTGCATTTTAAAGTAGCTGTCTGCCTCTATTCTTTATTGTAGTTCGGTCTGATTTCTGTTTGGTTATGAGACATGTATACGCCTGTTTTTGGCTTTTGGTGGCTGGTGTGACAAGATGCAACCGCCGAGCATGTGGGTTGGTGATTAATGGTCTGGTAAGAGAAAGAGTTTGGGTCTCATTTGTATCTGAAAGCAACCTGATTGGTTTTGTGTAGTGAACCTAGAGATGACAAAGGAGGAAAGAAGATTTAGGTTTGTAATGATTAGAGGGATACAGTGAGCTGCTGAGAAACGGCCATGGTCTGAGGGTTAGAAGATAAGTTGTGATTGAGTGCATTAGCTCACAGCTATCATATTTCCTGTTGCAGTATTCTTGGGTACGAAAGGAAGTCCTGTTTGCATCTTGTTCTTAAGGAGCTGCTTCCATTAAGGCCACGTTTCCTGCTGCTTCCTATGTCAGTAGTAATGGACTATATATATGATATGCATCCTTGGAATCCCTCATAACTCATAAATGCGTCGCAACTTGATGTGAATGACAGTCTTTCCACCATCTTTGTTTATTTACTGGATAGTGAATTATTGTGTTTACCAGCAGTGTTCATGGTCTTCCAGATGCTGCCATCCTGATCCCCTATAAGCTACTTTAAGCTCCTCAAGTAGCAAAAGACTGAATAGCATCTGTGACAGCATAACGTCAACAGCAAGTCATGTGCCTTTTTCATCATGTGACTGTCACCCCCTGATGGGTAATGCCCACGATTTATGTCACTGTTATCCCAATGTCATTTGATGCTAAAGAATGTCATCCCAGTCCCAGTGGAAAATTCTGCTCCTTGGCAAACATTTTTCATAATGCAAGATGACTTGCATTACTCATGCAATTTGTCCATTTGGTATAGATGGTAGTCAGTTCAGATCTGTATGTCTCAGGCTGAGCTGGTTGTTAGTCACAGTCAGTCTCTCTGTATAAATAGACTTTACTTGTCACTGACACTGCTGTGGCTGTTGCTGCTCGACAGCGAGAAGTATATTGTGTCATCTGGGTTTATCTAGTTTATTTATCTAGTTCTAGCTCTTGTAGCTGCTCCCTTTTTAATACATATGCAGTATATATACATAAAGAGTTATTTTGATTCTGTGTTTGGAATAGTATTCTGAGAGAGTATTTACCAAAACAACGCCACAATTGTACTAACTAATGATAATAAATAATCATACAATGGTGACTTTTTTCCCCCCTCATTGTATATTCCTAACACCTGAATGTCATACAGTGACATCCCTAACCAGAATATATATACAGGACTAAACAAGCCGAGGCCTGTTTTTGTTCAGTGGATGTGGATTTACCAGAGTGACTGGAAAGTGGATGTCCTGTTTTATGTGAACAGTGGCACGTTCCCAATGCTAACAAGTAATTGGGTGGCTCCGACTAAAATAGAAGCTATAGAGACACTTGTTGCAAAAGAGTTGAATTAAAGAACAAAGCCTGAGTTTTTATATTAGTCTTTTTTGATAATGAGTTAGATCAAAGGCACTCTGTAACTATGTAAAATTAAACTATTTGTTGTGAGTCTGACTGCTTTCTAAATGTTTGTGGTCATTTCCTCTCCTGGAAAGCCTACATTTATATTTTTGGGGGTCAGGGTGGGAAGGGGGAAAGCGTTTTGCAGGAAGGATGTGAGTTTGCTGAAGAGCTTTTGAACAAAGAAAATGTCCCACACAGTCGCCACGGCGACAGCAGTTGCCAGATGGAGCAGTTTTGTGTCACCCTCTGTTTGGCTCTCATGCAGTCGCTGGGCTTATACAGTTTGGTTTTAACAGCGATCAGTTCAGTTCATTTACATGTCTGGAATTATCATTGGCTGATGTCAGATTTAGACACACGTAAAAGACGTGTAAAAAAACAATTTGGCCCATAATTTCTCAATGCTGACTCTTATCAGTTGGATGATGGCACAGCACAGTGCAGACATGGGTGTTGTGAGAAGTGGCGTAATAATGGCTGAGATCAGGCTTCACGTGTAATGTATTTATGTTACTGCAAGGTATCCAGATAGCTCACGTACACTCAGATCAAAGTAATTATGATGTCACATTATACAGCACAAAAAAGCTTTGATCATTAGATATGTCGCTGGGCTTTTGAATAAAGTATAAGTGTAACACATGCAAATCATAGTGACAACAAACAAGATTGTTGCATCAGCAATGAATGGACATCCACATTCAACTCAGTTTGATGTATGTGATAGCTTGCTTCTGTCAATTTATACATAGCTGCAAATGTGTGCACATATATAAACACAAACTCATAAGACTAAGTGCTCTTTTGTCCCGATTGTTGCTGTCACCATGGTAACCTCCCAATGTCATGTCACTGTGGCTTGCAAGCGTGTGAATGAGAGGCCGTGGTCTAGTTCAGCACCAAACATGACACATGCACTGACACAAGAACCTCATGCCCTCTGCCTTCCATTATTATGTAATCACATGAACACTCAGTCTCTGACTCCTTTCACAAAATATCACAGCAGTAATCATTATGGTGTGAGGTGTCATACCTAGCATCTGAATCGTAACACACAACCACATAGACACTGACGCACAAAACCACAATGCATGACAAAAAATCTTCCTGTAGCCTTTATTTAAATAGATCATCTTAACATATGTGCTCTTGTCAGCCACTCACTGCTTGATTTGTTGCTGTGTTGTAGCCACAGATGAAGCTGTGTTTGAATTATGATTGTGGTCTGCTGTTGCAAAGTTTATCATTCTCTGGATTTTTTACATTTCTAATATGAATCATTTGTTCAAGTAGTTTAGATCGGTGTAAAAGTTTACTGTTAATGGGTTTTTTTTATCTGAGCACTTTGAAAGTTGTGTAATGAGCTCCTGTTCAAGTTTGAACTTACTGGAAGGAGGAGCACTATGATCAGTGAAACAAATTCACTTTGGTAGGCAAACTAGGAAGCATGATTGACCCTTCATGGTGCAAGACATAGCCCATCAGTGGCCAAAAAGCCAGTTTACCATCCACACATTCATTAATTCTCAGGTGGCACAACTGTGTAGGAATTGAATGGACTAACCGTGTAATGTTGACAATGATGCTCACATTATGAACATGTAGTGACATGCAGGAACTGTCCAATGGTTGGACAAAATGACAGAAACACCTAATACGCGTAATTCTGGGTCACCACTTGAAAATACAGCAAAATCGTGTAGGTTGTCGAGAGGAGACGATCAAATGGTTGGCAAATCTAGTATTGTTAAACAACACGTGTGGCCTATAGTGATGAGTCATATCCCTGCATGCTTGTCGGCTCCCTTGTCATTTGTGTCACATTGCAGACTGCTGCAGAGCCTCACAAACCCTCCTCCTATATCGTCGGCTTGGCTGCTCTATTACGTTGTATCATAGCCTGCTAACAATGTTCGTGTAGTGGTAGCAATGTAAGAGCTATTTCACACTGGTGTGATACATGTGGTACAGATTTCCATAGTATATAATATATAATAATAAAGCATGCACATTGAGTCCCATGCAAAATTTCACATTTTTTTATGTTCATATTTTGCACCAAACAAAGAAAAAGTCTCGGTCAATTATCTGACTGGACAATGTTTGATCACTTCATCTCTGGGGAACATCACCAAACTCTGGGAGTGATCTCCATATATGGAAAAGAGCATCTCACAGCTGGTGGAAGGGAGTCCCTTTCTTGAGAGATGACAATAGACGGAAGATACCACATGGAAGATGTGTGCGTAATTATGCAGTGCAGATGGAAAGCTGCCTTCAGATGATCGGATTCAGATGTAATCAATCAAAATATATCCTACAAACAGTTGTGGATGGAACATAATCTAGCCAGCACATTCCTCAGTACATACGTTCAACACAACACCAGAGCTGACTGCAGCTTCACAAACATAAGATTTATTGCAGGACTTCATAATTAAATATTTGACATGAATTTTTAACACACGTTGATTTATCCAGTGGTACCATTGTTTTTGCAGTTTCAATGCCAGTTTCTAATATTATCATGGGTGCGCTTCTCATATTGAAAAATTGTACCAGGTCCAAAACTATCACTTTTTTCCAATTTTCCAATTAATTTAATTTTCCCACAGGTTTTATAATGAAAACGTGAGTCTCATAGTCCTCGCTGTGTTTGAAAAGCATCACTCAGTAAATCTATATGCTACACACAGACTCAAGTTCTATTCTTAGCTCTACAGCATGTTAGCAGAAAAGAGAAGTTTGAAATTCTGTGAATGACAACATATTTATACATTTCAATTAATTACAAAACAAACACAGAATGTATACGCCTGTGTATTAAAATGTAGGTGCATAATTTGTCAACTCATTGATAATGGAGAACTGATCAGGGGTGTGAGTCTGCTTTGTCTGATTACTCTTGTGAACAGTGAAACTACTGGTGCGTTTGCTCTCTAAAACATGGCAAATGCCTTAGTGCCAAACTTCCTTACTTGCATTTCTGTGTCTTTGGTTTTGCTACCATTGGGTCTGGTGTTGAACACGCTGTGTGTGGTAGCTCACTGGAACTGGAAAAATGAGCTGTAATGATGGGTGCTTTCATCCAAGCCATCTGAACGGTCAAAGACGCAATCTAGCTATGCTAATGAAGCCAACAAGATGTGGTGATCCACGTATGTGTGGTTCTTGTGAAAACGAAGATTGCTGAATTATTTTTTGTGTAAACTGATGTGAAATATTTCCTACCGTATTCCTCCATATCTATAATCATTATGGTAATATGAATATTTGTGCCTGCGTTGTGCATTGCTGCATTGTAATTGTAGCTTTAATACTTGTAGATTCCATTCCCCCCCATTTCTCAGGCTTCAGAACAGAGGCTTTTAACAGAGGCTTTTGTTTCGTTAGATCCTTACTTGGTTGCACTGAAAGTATTGCAAATCATTATATAGCTGCTTAGAATGACTGCAAGATTTGTCAAAAAATTAAATGCAACTATTGCACCTCATATTGGAGTTACTGTTTGAACTGCAATTCATTCAGTATGTTGAGATTGTTAAGGTCACTTAGTATGTTGGATTGTTAGGGCAAGTTAATATTTTGGGATTGTTAGTTATTATGTTGTGATTGCCCTGGTCACAGTAATATGGTCCTATTCTTACCACAGCATTTCAAACGCATAGAGTAATTTTGCTAACACTATTTAGCATGACTGCACTTTATGTCATGCCCCAGCTGTTACTTATGTTTATCCTCTTCTTTGCTACAGTTTCACTTTTGACAGTGACAGCGTAACTTTTGACGCGCAGCATTCTTTCATTTATCTCTGATATGATCTCTGTGCCAACGTTAACCTGCTTAGTTTCACTTTGCAGTCGGTTTGTTACATTACACTTTTTGTTACAAGTAGCAGCATTATTTTAGATTTTCGTAGAGACTTATGTGTAGTCTGTACTTTTGTTTTCGAATCATCAATGCTCACCCATTGTTTAAAATCAACAGTTGCACGGTAGTTTCAGAATTGTTTTTCCATTGGGTGTCTGTATCAACATCTGAATTATGCATCACACCTGATCTGGCATTGGTTCCATGCTAAATATAGTGCCTTACTTGGTGCCACCGCGTGTCAGTTCTGTCCTTGTTACCCAGACTTCTCTTTGCGTTGCACCTTATGCACACACACACTATTGTGTTGGCCCTGATAGAGCTGCAGGAAAACATTTTACAGCACCCTCTTAAGTGGATTAACTATAACAAAAAGGATGACAATAACACCAGCTCTATAAAGACTGTAAACTTTTACCATTAAACAAAACAGTCAGCAGCATTAAAATTTGTAACCATAACACACTCCAGCCACTGTCTAAATAAAAATAAAATCTGAACAGTAATAAATAATTGCAGTAATAACATAATAAGTAATAAAACAATAAAACTCTCCTCTCTCTGCTCCTCAACTCTTGCACCCATTAAGTTTTCGTGGATGTTTCCGTGACAGAGAGTACATTTTTCTCTATTGACATTGATTCTTTCAAAATACTGCATGGTTGGACTGCAGTGTCTTTGCTGAAGATATCGTGTTAGCACAGCACACCATTCATGGCTTTTGTTCAGGCGAAACTTGGCCCATCAAAACAACTCCCAAAAGCATGTAAGGCCCCTGTCAGCGGCCAATCAGCACAGGCCACATAGCCAATCGTTTAGGCAGTCCCAAGTTAAGATGCCAATTTAAGTGCCTATCCAAAAACAAAATGTGTCTCTTGTAGTGTTTTTTCCTAAACTATCTGCACCATCTGGTTGTTTGGTCATGCCCATAAGTCTTACAGACATTATCAGAATGACATATTTGACAGCTCTCTTCAACACTCCAGAGAAAATAAATCATGTTGCAAACTGAACATGTGTCGCAGTTGAAATGAACAACCTGTCATCCTGACTGTCATGACTAGTCAGGGGAGCCTGATTCAAGTCAGATAAATATTTAGACAACAGGGGTCTCACTCTGTCTTTCCATCTTCAGATTAATTGCTGCCCTTGTAAAGTCAATTGGAAGCATTTAGGCCTTTAGATTCTTGTTGTATACAAGACGTTCTTGTCATTATTGGTGTAGAGTGACTGTTGGCCTGACCCATGGCTAGAACACATTTCCTCTTGTATAACATTATTCTTCTTAAACTAAACCAATGCACCGGATTTATTTTCATTCCAGGAGGTGTTCAATACAGTAAGAAACTAACTGTGGTACGAAGTGTGTCTTTTTGGAAGCAGTAGCTCTGATTCTGTGGGCTATGCCTCCCTCTCCCAACAGACTGACTTTCTGGCTCCTTCATGCACTGCTCATTCAGCTGCAGGATGTCCTGCTGAACTGGCCTGAACCAATCCCCACCCTCTGTAACCCTGGCTGATTGTGTTTCTACAACACGCTTTGTGTATATTTCATGCATTGTAAATTTGTATTACTGACACACCCACAGCCTGTCCTCCACGGAAAGAAAACTTTTAAGAAACAAAACATAAAGTCTTTACTCTGTGACATTGTCACGTCTGAGGAGATTGTTGGTAGGGGATATCAAGTTCCAGCATGCATCAGGGCTGAGATATTGTTTAAGATGACTCAATACAATGTAAACACAGGGGATGGCTAAGTCACATGTGGCATAGTCATACAAGTGGGGTGTGGCTCTCCATTAGTCCGTTTCACCATTTGATTCTCACTTATTGTTATTCTATAATCTTTTAAGTATTGAAGATAAGTGGACTTTCTCTTAAATCAGACACGTGCTATCAGTTAATTACCAGCAATGGTTAATTGTGATCTTTGATTTAACACACTATGCAAACACATGCGCAGCCACAAGCACACACTGTAGTTATTAACTCTGGTATGTTTAGAACCTCAAAGACAAACATGTGTGGCTATTTCCTTTAGTCTTCAAGGCTGGAGGTCCATCTTGAATTTAAATTGTGCTCAGCCTTTTGGTACTGTAACCTCCTAACACGCACTATGAACTCTTCTTATTCTTATTTTATTTTAGGGTCTGAGTTTTCCTCATGCTACTGAAAAACAAGATACAAGAGAGAACTGAGTATCAGCTCAAGCTAAGTTATTCCCAGTAAAGTGGGATGTGAAGCTCAGTTCCTCAGTCCACGACAGAACATTGTTGGATTGGTCAGAGCTCAGGAATGAATGGCAACCACCCCAAAGCAAATACGAATCGGTCCTCTTCTCTTTAATCACTCCATCACAGAGCACCAATCCCACAAGTGTCTACATAGCAGTAATTTGCAAAGAAGCAAGGATGACTTTAGGGAGGATTTTCCTTTTGTGTTGGGAGCTGGCCTACTTTCTGTTTGTGTATTGTGTTTGTGTGGCTGTGGTCCTGTTTTCCTTCTCTTGGTAAAGGCAACAGGTCCTGCTGTTTTCTTTGACAGAGCATTTAGACCCTGTCTTTTATTTTGCCTGGGATAATATTTCGTTCTGTGCCAGTTTAAAGATTTTTGTCCTTTGTGTTGTATTCTCAGCGTGCATGAATACTTCCAGCTGCCCAGATTGAGCAAAGCTGAAAGACAGGCTTGTGGACGTTGCATAAGTTTGCCTTTGTCACTGCATTATGCCCTTGTGATGAGCCGAGCTTCAGCCAGTTAACCAGTTAATGGCCATGATAACCAGCAGCATTTTAACAAATCTTACTGATGTTTATAGGAAACTATGAACCCATTTAAAATAATGACTTAGCAGTAAATGACAATAGTATCAAGTTCTACATCCAATGGCTTATCATCTTTTCTTCCACACCAGACCTTTGCATGTTCCCTAATTAATACCTTGCATAAAGTCATTACTTTTTTGTGGCACTAAGTAACGTTAGCCTTTTTTGCGTTGAAATTGCTGTTTAAGTTTAAATTGCCTGTTTTGGAGGGGATCGTCACAACAATCGCATAAGTTTCACAAAGTGTGCTTCCTTGGGGATGTTTCAGAGCAATGAGAGACTGATTTCTCCTGTGCGTTTTGCATAGTACTTATGTTGTCCTTCTGAAAAACTACAATGAAGTTTGAAATGCTGTAGCTGTAGAAAATGTAAAGCTGTAATGTCTATCTTCTCATAGCAGTGGAATTACATATAACTCTCATTTCAATGAAAATATATTTGAATATACTTTAGAAATCTCAGATGGGCTTATGAAAAGAGACACAGACAACAATCAAAATAGAAAGCTGACCTCTGTATTTGTCTCTTTTTTTTCTCTGTAGTTGAGGGTGAAGGTCAAGGTTGCATACTCCAGCGGTTTCCTGAGAAAGACTGGGAGGACAGCCCTTTCCCACAAGGCGTAGAGCTGGTAAGTCAACACTTAAGCATATGGCCCTCTGCAGCTCAGTCGTTGGAGAAAGTCACTGAAAGTAGACCGGGGCACTCACTGCCAAAGTTGCAAGGCTTTTGTGCCGGGGCCACACAAGCTGGTGAATTGTACGGTTATCATATTAACATCTAGAAGGACACATCTGCATGACAAAAGCAACTGTCCATCAACTTGACAATGGCTGCATTACATTTCTGTATTAAAATGCTGTGTGCAAGACCATAACAACTGCCTCCTTTTTGTGCTGATTGTTTCAAATGAGAGTGAGAGGGGGTCAAATGTGGATTTATAGCGGAAATTGTGACCTGTTTGTTGACCTATTTTGACAAATTTACAATTGACAAATGAGCCTGTCACTGTTCATTTCAGCCAGCCCCAACAACATTGCTTTATTAACAATTAATGTTTTTTGAGTAAATATTTGATGATTGCATACACCAACCTTTTCAACTACATTGTGAGTAGCAGCAAGTACAGAACGTCTTTTCACTTCCATTCACACACTCTGGTGGTGTCTTGTTATTAATGGATACGGAACGTTCCGAGAATCTGTGTCATCATGTGATGGTCTAGCCCTGGATGAGTCACTTAGGTGGACAGCAGCAGAAAACATGTGGCTTCTGATAAATAGTCTTTCAGCTTCCATTCTGTCTATTTTTCCTCCACAATACTTACTTTTTGCCTCTCTCTCCATCACCTCTCTCCCTCAACCCATCCTATTCCTCTGTTTAGTTCTGTCAGCCCAACGGTTGGCAGCTGGCTCCTGAGCAGCAGCCTGCCTCCTTCTTTGTAGCAGTTTTGACCGACATCAACTCCGAACGTCACTACTGTGCCTGCTTCACCTTTTGGGAGGGCCTAGACAACACACAGGTGACACATGTTGATTAAATATAAACCATCATCCAGATTTTGAATTTGAAACGCAATTGTCAGCTTGAGTTGCTGGTCGTAAATTCTTTACTGTCTCCTCAGCTGCAGAAAGCAGAGGCCAGCGAGGTAGATGAGGCAGATGAAGCGCCAGCAGGTGTCCAACTAACACAGGTCTTTGCTCCAAAGAGCCTGGTGTTGGTGTCCCGGTTAGACTACACTGAGGTCTTCAGGGTATGACACACAACTTGACAGTACTCCCTCCCATTCACAGCTTCTGTCACATAAAATACAATGTTATTACCAGGGGTGGACATATTTATTTCAGTTCAAATTAAAATGACTACAAGTAGATTGAGGTTGGCAAGTATTTACAAAGACAGTGGGAGGTGGGATTGAAGAGTTACTGGAATGAACCACAAATGTCCAGTTGTATTTTAATGACGCCCAAATGTCAGCTCGTGCTGTAGTCTGTGGAAGGTGAGATGGAAGATATTCTTAATTTAAAGCATGTTTTAAAGAAATCACTTAAAACTTTGTGAAATTGTGCTGTTGGTCACTTTTATCATCCCTGACAAGCTGAATTGGATTAGCTGGAAAAACCCTTCATTCTCTCAGTGTTATGTCCTGTCCCATTTTGCAAGCGCAAGCAGTTAAACATTGTGGCATGGCACTGTGATGAGCTGATCAACAGCTTTCAAGTGTGTGCAGTCATTGGTGGTGGTAGGCATTGACCAATATCCACACCCATTCACTGAAGCCCAAACTCCCCAACTCACTGTGCCTCTCAAATTTCACCCAGCCAGGTATCTCACGTTTCCTCTCAGGCAAATCTATACAGGATAGAAGAACATGCTCAGGTCCCAGTCAAGTAATGCATATACCGTATATTACATATGTGTATCATATAGCACACATACATCTTTTCTTGTCACAGTAAACATGATATCACTCGCCTTGTGGCACATTTTTGTTTGACTGCTGTCCTCTATGTCCTTTCTTTATGGTCAAACAGAACTCTTTAGGTCTCATCTACACAGTCCATGTAGATCGTCTGTCTGCTCCCTTGGAAACGGTTATTGGAAATCTCCTTTCCTGTGTCATCCCCATCGCTGGAGGGTCCCAGGTAACTGACAACTGACTTTGTGTGTCTCTCTCTCTCTTGCTCTTTCACGCACACACACTCACGCACGCAAGCCATTAGTAAATACTCATTTAAATTATAGGTTGTGATATTTCTATAAGTAGTATTTTGTTATTTCCTTGCTAGCTGTTTTCATATATATTTTTTAGTTCCATTGTCCTTATAGTTACTTAAATTTGCAGGGCAGCAAAGATGTCTACTGGTATGATAATATCACCTCATGCCTTGCCCAATAGAGTCATCTGTCTGAAAGTTAGCACCCTTAAATAGTCAGTGCTTGACACAGTCTGCCACTGTGAAGTAGCTGCTTTTTTAGCATCGAAAGCCGGTCATGAAAGGTAAACATGCCCTTATGCATCTAGAAAAATATTGGCTGTGATGGTAGGGCTTCATATTCCCACTCCTTGTGGGAAGATGGTGTGTGCCTGTATTGGTGGCTGGCATGTGCACGCAGAATTCAATAATGTTTGCATTACTATGTGCTCTGCCTGCACAACGTGTCATGACAGCATCAACATCTCATTGTTAGAACATGTAAATGTCACATTGCAAATGTGTGTGGGGTCCTAATTCTACCACTGGTTTTGTGTGTGCATGCTGTTGTGCCTCTTTCAAAAGTGTAGCTACTGTTGCATGACTGAGAACAAAGGGTAAATAACAGTGGATCATTTCATAATTAATAGTTCAGAAATTAAAAAGACAAGTAAAGCAATAAATGATTAAAGCAAGCAATGGATAATTGAAACATAAAACGTGAATTAAAGGACAATACATCATAGAGCAGCATTGATTCATTTAAGCCATCTTAGCTTAACATACATTGACCAGAACTCCCACTGTAAGCCCCCAAACTAGCATTCATTGCTCTAACAGTAGAAGACCAGACCATATTTTTTCAAAATGCTGTGTTCTTGTGATGTCAGTTATATTATGGCAGAATTGTTAATTATTTTGATGTTTATTTTTTCCCCAGTATCATGCAGGCTTACTTTATACAGGCAGTCAGGAGGTTTGATATGATATCATCCTTCACCACTTGTGTTTTTACAGCAAATATCTTTCCCAGAGGAGTGAAATATATGCAAATGTGTCCTGTAATCGGTTCCTACACACTAGTTTCTGTTCTGCTCTGAATCTGAGATGACATGTGTTTGATTTGTTAACTTTGCCGAAAAGCCTCTGCAACAATGTGTTTTTCCTCCATGTTGCTCTTACTAAAACAGTGTGCAGACATCACTCTGAAAATCTTCACTGACGTTAATTAATAATAGCCAAGAACCTCTGAAAGATAATTTTGGTCCAGTATGCATGTACATGGTGAACATGCACCAGTCCTAAGGATCACATCACAAGGTTACACATTGTGTGTTACTTTGTTATGAATGATTCTAAGTGTGTTGGTTTTTTATTGACTTTTTCTTAAAAATCACCACACTTGCCTTTCATGCCATTTCTCTGTCATTTCTACAATTTTTCCACTCTCTTACTAGTTTGTGGTTATTTGCTATTTTCATGGTAATTTCTTCATTCATGCTTTCTCATCTCCAGAAAATAGATATTTTATTTTATTTTATTTTTTTACTAAAACAAATAATTCCTATCATGCTAGGCTCATGTCCGCAATGTGCATTTTTACATTATTCAGTAATACACATTATCTGAACCTTTGCCGTAGTACAATCTGTGAGCCTCTTGGTGGTTTCCAGATGTTGTAACCCTTCTGTGTCATTTCTGTACATCCGACTGTACACTGGTTCCTCTGTGTTACAGATAAATGAGTCCCCAGTTTGTAGTTTAGACAAAGTTCATCAGGCCTTGGCCTGTGACTGGCTGCGGGCCTGTCTGCAGGTAACTTTCCCATTCTGCCAGCTTCACCAATCACAAACAGATCAGTGGTAATGTTTCTGTCACTCAAGTTAGACCAGAAGTGTTTTTTTTGTCCTTAAGGAATGTGTTCTTTCTTTAAGCCTTTTTTATTTCACGTGTGATTGATTACACTTTGTCTATTTTTGGCCTGCTTTTTCTGTTTTGTGACGATACACTCCTCTCATCTGGTGAATCATTTTACACATTTCTTTTTCTTCTCTCATGTTTGTCATGTATGTGATTTGCTGCAAGCTATTATTATGCATTTATAAAGAATCAACAAATTTCAGATTGTTCCGGTACTTTGACACTGACACTCTTGCACATAAGGGCACACAAATCCATCACAGTACAGATCATAACTCAGTTGCTGGGTGGCCATATGGGATAGCAGATGGCCTCCTACAGGCCAATGAGCAACCTGAATAAAGGAACCACAACTAATTAGTATTAACATACAAATAGGGACAAATGGGGCCCAATGAAATCTTTTTCTTTTTTCTGAATTCCATTTAAAAAAAAAAAAATCTGAATCTGTCTGTTTTGTTTTTCTCAGAATCAATTTTTCCTGTTTTAATCCAATTTTATCATGAAAAATGTATCTAATCAAATTAATTTATTTTAAAAAAGACAATTTAGTGTTTCACAGTATAAATGAAATCATGGATGAAGACCTCTTCATTGAAATGCAGCAATGACAGACTTATATAATTGCAGACTCTTCATAATCTGCCTGCGTTCTTCATCTCCTGCCAAACTACATACACTCTGCATACCAACATTAGCTGACAGGATGATGAAATAATTTACTACGCTGTTACACCTGCTGTCATGGTGATACTGTCACACACCAAACAACTTTTGGCACAGCTAACCTACAGAACAGGTCCTGTGTGTGACTTGGCTCCGTGTGTAGGACTGAGTTTGTATGTGACTTTGTTTTCTACATTTTCCTGATTTGGCCTGCACTGATTATATTTGTTCACTATAATTGTTATTTAAACAATTGTTATACCTCTTGAGAATATGAAGCAGATCTTTAATAGAATAGAATAGACAGACTTGTTGACTGTGTACAAAAAAAACGCAAAATTCAACATTAATTCAGACATACATTTTACTGTAAAATTTGAGTTTAGGGATTTCCCATATTGATTTGTTTTATTTTAGTCTGTGGCCTTTGACATCCTTGTGGCGGAAGGAAAGCACAACTTCCAGCTAAGGATCGGCAAACCGTGTTAATGTTGCGTAGCAATGAGCACCTTGTAGGGAACAATGCCAGGGTTTTACATTCCCATCCAATAGTAATTAACCTCTCACAGGAATTTATGCACATCTGTTGCCGTTAACAGTTTGTCACACAGCCAAGTGCTGTTACTGACAAAATCCAATTAAACAATGAGTCATTAAGCAATAAGACATAATGGAGGCAAAATCCATTTTAGCTTGAATGTCTGTCTGCTGAAGTGTATTGTCACTGAGAATCACATGACTGGGTCATTCTCAGTGTGCACACAGCCTGCTAACTTCAAACAAATCAGTTATGTGACTGAGTTTGCGGCGGAAAGATGATTTCTGTGCTTGAGTTGTGTTTTCAGTATCAGTTTTACTACCTGTTTACAGTTTTGGGGTTTTGTTTTGCACTCATTTTCATAAATCCATTTCTGCACAGGTCAATGATAGCATGATAACTGATGCAAACATGTAGCAATGTAAGATCATTTGCTAGCATTTGTTGGATCTCCATAATTGTTTTTAGCGTTTAATGTTAAAATCATCTCCCACGCCAAATGTAAACATTGCACTGTAAAGATCCCCTTTAATAACTGAGTATGGTGCTTGCGATCCACTGTTAACTGCAAACTAGTAACTAGTAAGCAAATGAACTTTTTCTGAATTATACGTTTCCTCCTCTGTTTTTTATCTTTTTGTTTATTTTATATTTGGTAGATAGGCATTCTATTCTGCTAAGCAAGCCACTTCCAATATGAATTAAGGCAAAAAGAATAACTATAATAAAAATGAGACTGCACCAAAAAACAGCATACCTTTAAATATCAGGGAATGAAAATGGAATTTAAGATAGAATATTTGTCCTTGTGTTATTTGTTTATCTGTCGCTTTTTATACTTTCATGAATCCACTGCCAAATGGCAAATGCTGGCCTTCTTTTGTTATGCACATGTGTCCTTTATGGGGTTGATGCACTCATCATGTGTCTCATGCACCTTTTCAACTTGTGTTTCATGGTTGTTGTTTTGGCAGCTTGTTTTGCCATGCTCATTATAACTGTCGTACTGTTGACACATATGGGCCCTCAGTGGCCCCATTCCTGTATGTTCTAACATGTGTCTTATCGTGTGTGCGTGCGTGTTTTTGTCTCTGCTGGGTCCTGTATAGCCTGGCCAGGACGAGAGAGAGGAGTGTTTGGTACGCTATCCAGACTTCATTCCCTCTTTGTCACCAATCGGTTTTCCCAGCTACCTACTCTCAACTCATTTCCCTCAACCAATCATTGACGCCTCCCATGGCAGGGAACCAATCAAATGCTTTGACTCAATATGTGACCAACAGCTGATGATTAATTCAAAGTTTTAAAAAAATTAGATAAACCATTTAGCCGTAGTGTAAACTGTGTTGAGCTGCGGTAGTGTAATTGTTTTCCCTGGACTAATGCAAGATTATATGAATTAAATGTGATGGACCTTCCTCAGCCTGTTATTTTTTAACAGTGCCAGTTTTTTCAGAACAAGCATTTCATCTCTACTGGGTGTAGTATTCAATTTTCTACACAATGGAGATTACAAGAAGTGCTTCCAACTCAGAAGGCCAACACTTTGTTTGTTGTGATAATTGGGTGTGCAAACACACCATGCACCGTCTCCTACATGTCAGTCTCGGACAATCTGGAGACACACTATAAGTATTACTTCTACAGACTCCTAGATCATCTGCACCCTCCCACTCAGAAGTTGGATCACAGTATTGAATTTCCAACAGTTCCTCTTGTGGCTGCTGCTGTTGCTGTTGTTGTTGTTGCTGCTGCTGCTGCTGCTGTTGTAATGAAAGTTAGATAACAGTTAACGGCTCTCTCATATTGACTCAGTACATACACAGCCATACTGATGAAGCCAATTTGAAACCAATTAAGATGAAGTCCTCAAAATTAACATTTTAATCATGCAACTCCAATTTATAAGGGTAGTAGAAATTTCTAGAAATAGTGTTAGGTGTAATTTAACATGTTTGACATTCTTTATATTAGAAATCGTGTCCTCATGGTGATGTTTTATAGTAAATCCCGTGTTGTGCTGCTTTGTTCCTCTCTCCTATGATATTGCACTGTAATGACTTGTGTTTATGCAGCCTATATCATTTCCACATATGATTTCAGTTGTTATGCAAGCCACACATAAATCAATATTTACTGACTTTACCGTCTGCCTGGAGCACTTAAGATTTCCAGCTCTACAATATCAAATGGAGTATCTGTAGCCTAATAATTACAAATCAAAAGCGTTGGCAACTTTGCTTGTTGGATTGATCCCTGCAATAAGCCAGCCTCTATGGGAGACTAAAGCATCTTTGAGCATGTCACACTGGATAAGACTGTTAAATGTTAAAGATTATACACAATTTTGTCTTGGCCCTTAATGAATCAGCCATACAGATTCACCTTGATTGATGCCCTTTCCACTTGTGTTCACATGAATCTGCAGTGGAAAATCACCCACATGACACCTATCATGTTGCAGGTCTTTCGTTCCCATTGAAGGTCATTGAAATGGTGCTGCTGGTGTTTGCTTTAAGGTGGTTGACATGGAGTCCTTCCCTATTCTGTTGCTGATCACCTGGAATGGCTTATCCTATTTCTCATGTACCTGCTAAGCTTCTGGGATTCTCCATCTCGCTGTCACTGATTCACGCTGCTCCCTGGACACACAGAACTGATTGAACCACCAGCCAAACCCTGTTTTTCTCAGATATATAAAAAAAATTTCCCCATCCTGACCTTTTGAATCTCTTTTCTTTTCTGTCTGTCCACCTCTCTCTGTCTCTGTAGAGGACAATAACATTAGGAGCCGGTGATCGGCAAGTTATCCAGACTCCCATCAACGACTCTCTCCCCGTCAGTGGCAGCAGTGTGGCTCAGCTCTTCAGACAACTTGGTACAGGAAATTACAGTATTTGATTAATCCTACGACATGTGCCGTGTCATAATCCACTCAGTTACACTTTAATCACCTTTTTTGTAAATTTTGAGCCATTATATGCCATATATTTTCAGCTTCCTATTTATATAAAGACATCCAGCAGTAAGGCAGAATATCTCTGAAAGTAGCCAAAATCATTCTGTAGCTCAATATTATACAATAATGAAAACAGGCTAGTTTTTTTATGCTATATTTGTGCCTTGAACTTGCAGATCATCTAATTGATATTGTGAATGTTTTTTTTACAGATCTATCAATGATTTTCTGTCTGTTGTTTTCTTCCTCAGGCATAATAAATGTGTTATATCTGTTCTGTGCCGCCCTAACGGAACATAAGATCCTATTCCTGTCCAGCAGCTATCAGCGATTAACGGACGCCTGCAGGGGACTGCTTGCCATCATGTTTCCCCTCAAGTACAGGTGTGTTTGCACTCTGCCTATGGTGTCTTCTCAGAATATTTTTTACATGTTATTGTTTTTTATGAGTGATTTGATCTTATGTCTCTGACTCAGCCAGGTTGTAAAAATAGAATAATACTTCTGTGTTTTGTGAGGCAACCTGCCAGAGTTTTTAAGTGTTGTTTTTATAGTCTTTTTATAGTCAATATCCAGCCATTAGGAATTACGTGCATTGTCTAGGTAAATTATTTTACAAGAACTTTAACTTGGTTAATAAGTTACAGTTACAAGAATGAACAACAACAGTTGTAATATGCGGATGCTGATATTTCTTTCCATCTGTGTTCCCTCAGCTTTACTTATGTACCCATCTTACCAGGAAAACTCTTGGAAGTTCTGAGTACGCCAACTCCTTTCATCATTGGCGTCAATTCATTCTTTCGCTCTGAAACACAGGAACTGGTGGGTTCTCCAAACTTACACATTATAGAAATGGCATTCAGATAGATGAACCAAACAAGAGAGGTGATAAGTACTTACACAATGCAAGTACTCCATGCGTACCCTCACTAACACACCACAGAACAAAGGACTTCTCTGTCTTACATTACTTTTGTGAAATACTTGTTTGCAGGTCAAGACAGAAGGTTGGCTTAATGTATGTAATACTTCATGCTGTACTTTGTGTTAATGAACCACGCCCCCCATATTGCGTTTCACTTTATGTACATTTTTACATGGCTGCTCATTACTTCTTCACAGGGATTAATTAAGAGTGACCTAAATCTAGCTCTAATTCCTAATTAATAGAGTTTCTAAATGAGATTTAGGATGTTAAAATTCCCTCTGAAGGAAAAGGGTGTTCATTACACGCCTGTATGTAAGTGTGTTACCTCATGTACTTTGATATTGATCTCAGTTTTCATCATAATTTGGAGTCCATTTCATTTGAACTTTCACTGACCCACGAAGCAATGGTTCATCTCTCTTTTAATAAACTTCTGCTGCTGTCATCTGTGTGTCTGCTGCACTAATACAATGCTCTTTACAAACCTTGCCAAGATAGATTATGGCAATAATTGTAATACCAGTAATTAGTGCATTGATGCCATGATTAAGGATAATATTTTGCTCTAGCTTATTAAAGCCTGATGAGTGTAGTGCACTGTGCTGTAGTGGATGTCTGACCGTGTGCTGCCCCGTGTTCCTCACAGTGCTGCTCTGATGGAACTATTGTTTCAAATAACAACGGCACGCTGTACTCACGTGCCCCTCATTGATGTTTGAGCACTCATAAGGGTCAGGTGTCAGAGGTTATCATCCGGGCAGTTTTCAGGCAGTCTGCAGTCAAATGTGGATGTGTGTTTTTTTCCTTTTGAACTTTGCGCCCATTAATGAACAGCTGCTGACAGACAGCATCTCTCTATCTCGATCTGGCTTGTCTAACCTGCAGCTTTATTTTTTTAATCAGTATTTAGAACAGTCTGATGTGCAAATTTATGTGTTTTTCTGTCCGCAGTTGGATGTGATCATTGCCGACCTGGACGGAGGAACAGTGACCATCCCAGAGTGTGTCCACATCTCCCTGCTACCTGAACCCATTCTCCAACAAACCCAGACTGCGCTGTCAATGGTAAGAAGCAGACTTACCCACAAACAACTATAACACAACTCTCAAAACAAGGAATTCCCCATAAGTCCAGTGGCTGTTATCTCTCATGCAATAAATACCCCAGGGGTGATTTGCTAAATGTGATGCCAAGCATTTCCTTAAGTTTTATTTGTATCCTACCTGTAAATATAGTCTTTTTATTTGATGTCTAATCGAATCTGTGATAGTAGTCTTAATTATTAGATTATCTTAACAGTGATCATTTGATCATTGATTAGTCATTGCTGGGACTTCATTCACAACATATTTTGCCTGCCTTTAAAATGTATAAGCATAAGGTGTTTAATTTTGAGACTACTTCAAATTCGTTCGTTTCCTTTTTTCAAACAAGGTGAAAGAAGGAAAACATTTATTTACATTTTTATCATTCACTTTCATTTCATTTTAGTTTGTTTATATACTTTGGACTGGTTTTATTTTTGTATAACTTCCCTTTGCCGACTCAGCTCTACTTATAAGACCTGTCTGTACAACTAACACAACACAGCCTTATGTAACATTGATCTCATCAGGCTGATCAAACAATGCTAGGTCATAACAGATTGGCTCAATTTGTCTCCACTCCCCTCCTTCCAGTAATACATTGCCAGATCATTCTGTGAAGTACTTGTATCTGTTATGTATTTAGGCGTGTAAACCAATAATGTAGCTTCCTTATTCTGTTCCTGATATTTGCTGAATTATCTAATGTTTTTCCTGCTTCATCTTGTTTTCTGGGAAAGCACTAGTCTTTGATCTTTTCCTGGTGCATAACCATATAAACGACAAGGAGGATATGTTTTAACATATGTCATCCAGCTGGTTGGTAGGTTAGCTGTTAGGATTACTTAAAGAGTTATAACCAGGTTTTGATCTAACAGTTGTGTCAGTTGTTTTCCCATTGGTTGTTGGGTTTTTCTTTGTCAAAATAATCCAAATGATTAGCACGGTCATCTCTCTGTTTAAATATATACATATGAAGGCAAATCTATACATTCTTGCAAATAGGCATTTTAATCAACTTGTAATGCTATTTGGCTGTAAATACAAACTGTTCTGCAAGCATTGTCTTTAACACAATAACTTTTTATGATAACAGAACTTCACTCTGACACCCACTGAGCTGTTATCTTGTTCTAACTGCTTACGTGATGAACAGCGGAGTTTGCTAAACAAACCATGTAATGATAATGTGCTTTTTACTGCATTGTTCACTAAATCAGCCTTATCATATGCTGATGTTATTAAATCAAAGATTTTATCATTACTTAGCTGTCTCCACCTTATAATGTTCTTGTCAATGTCTGTGTTGATATTCTTTTGGGAATTGTTGTGATTGCAGTCACGTGCAGTGGACAGAGTGGTAATTTACTCATTCACTAATTTATTATGATATAAAATGACATTTGTTTCCTGGTACATGAGTGACACAATCGTAACCTTTGCCAAAGCCATAAGACTGTTCATCTGCTGGAATTTTTCTCCTGATGTCACTGAGGTGGTTTGTTTGGCAGCAAACTGCAGTTGGCTTCGGCTTCTCTGCTCTGTGTCAGGTCAGACATGCTATGTGTGTTGCTTTGTGATGTGGTGTCGGTTTGAGCAGTTTGTGCATGCCCAATAGATAAATCAATAGATTTAAGCAGTTAATGAAATGAAAATTTTAAACATATAAATGTCATGTTAGAATCCCCACAGGCGCATATTTGTCAAAATCTCTACAAAATATGCTAAGCCACAGCTTACTGACTTGCTGCAAACCTTTCTGAATGTGAGCATTGCATGTCAAATGCCTAAGATGTAAAAGAAAATCAAAATGGTAACAGGTAACATAGAGTGCTGTTGTTAAATCTAGGGGTCATCTTTTAGTATTTTAATGTTTAGGACTGTTTCACTGCTTTGTGTGTGCTTTCTGCTTTGTTGATTAGGACAGGGAGATTATGTCATGGATGGAATTTTGAGAGTGATGCTGGATGCAAGCCATATTACTCAGACAGGTGTTCACTGGATTACGGTCTGCAGAGCTGTGTGTATAAAAGTGAAAAACCTGAGACCGGCTCTGTTCTATTCCTCCTGTGTTTCTAACATGCAGAGTTATAGATTTTGCAGGTCCTTGTTTGTGACAGATGGTTTATGAGCTCTTGAATTTGTGGAGATTTTTGGTGGGGTGTGCAAAAAGTTGCCTGTACATTGGATCACTGGTGTGGATATGTTCAGAGAAAGATAGAAGCTGTATTCCGGTTGCAGCAGTGATGATGCTGTTAATGGTTGGGGAGCAAGGTCTTCTTACAATCAACTGAATGTTTTCCAAGCTATGGTCTTCAGTTTCTGAAATGAATTGATTGGCTTCTGAATATGTTAATGCTGCTGCTGTCTGCCATCACACTGTATATGCAATGTGCCCACTCAAAATGTCTTTTTTATTTTATTTGCTGAGACTTAAAAAACCCAAAACACATGACAGAGTACGTTTCACTGTATTGACATTGATTCTTTCCCGAAGTGATTGCCATTTGGTCTTTACTCCAGTACCCATAATCAGAGTGTTATGACAAGAATCTGTTACAGTGGAATGGTGGTAAGAGTTAAATAACAAATAATTGTGGAGTTACGTCTTTTACAGGTGTTGGATCCAGAGCTAGAAGTAGCGGATCATGCTTTCCCTCCATCCACGCAACCCTCTGCACTTAAGATCCAGGTAAGACAAATAAACAGCTGTGTCCTTACATGCTGCCAAAGTTAATGCCAGGGTCTGAAGCCCTGTATGCACAGGACAGCTATTACCTGGGGACTTCATGTGATTTAGAAATTACTCCCCCATGTCTGTGTTTCGTGAGACCTAACATCCGCTACAAGAACAGCAACAGGCACTGGATGTGCGGAGACACACATTTCTCTGTAGAGTGAACCACGTTACATAAAACAATTTCATCAAATGGTGCTTAACCAAATCGTCATTCATTTAACTGGATGAAATCTGTTGACTGCCTGAAGAAACGGCATGTTGAGTACTCTTGAGGTTTTCCAGACACTCTGTTCTGTTCAGTCCTTCATTCTGTTATCTTGTAGCTGTGGATTTAAATTTGAGTGTGTTCTTGTGTGTTTGTGTTTGTGTGTGATTCAGGATAAGGAGATTCGAGCAATTTTCCTGTGGCTGTTCGCTCGACTTTTTCAGGGTTATCGCTGGTGTTTACACATCATTCGCATTCATCCAGAGCCAGTGATCCGCTTTCACAAGGTACCAGAAGGCCCCCTCACCCTCCCCACTCCTGTTAATTATAGTGTCACAGACCATGAGTCTGTAAAAGTGCCTTTGTTACATCTGGCTTATTAATCTTTAAATGAACAGAAATAGTCAACATATCTGTGTGTTTTAGAGAGTGAGAATGAAGATTAAAAAATGTGAAGCAAAACAGTATCAAATTAGTACAAAACTGTGTTTTCCTAGGCTGCCTTTCTGGGCCAGAGGGCGCTCTCCGAGGATGACTTCCTCATTAAAGTTTTGGACGGCATGGCGTTTGCAGGCTTTGTGTCGGAGAGAGGGCCTCCCTACAGGACCATTGACTTGTTTGATGATGTGAGTCCTTAAGCACCACAAGAAGAATTTAGATCCACCCGAAATGTGTTGTGTGGTGATTTTACTGATCTTTCTTTTTAAATTTCTCTTGCTTTATACAGTACATCCTTTTGGTTTCTAGCTCAAATATGAAACAAACAGGCCACACATTAACATAACTGGGCTTTAATCTCATGCCTTCACAGCTGGTAGCGAATGAGGTGGAGCGAATACAACAAGAGGAGGCATGTCCCCACAAAGTCATGAACCACATCAAGGAGCTGGCTGAGCAACTCTTCAAAAACGTATGTTCTCTTAGGAAATGGGCGGCATAAGAAGTTTATCAAGTTATACTTGTTCCCTATTCTCACAGTTTCCCATTACTCATGTTGTCTCCGCCTCTCTCAATTTTCAAAATTCTTTCTCCTTCATGTTTGGGCTGTCTCCCTCTTTTGTTTTCATTTTTTTCTTTTGTCTCGCTCACTCATATCCTAATGGTTGGCATGAATCATGTTCTAAGGAATTTTTTCCTGCACTGTAACTCATTTGTGGAGTTGCATCAACCCTTTCCTATCTCTAACCAGCGTTTCCCTTTTTTTTTCTATATAAGGAGAATCCCTACCCGACAGTAGCAATGCACAAAATCCAGCGGCCTTCGGAGGTCGGACAGGGCACATCACAGAACAAGTCCCCTTTCCCCCTGCTTGATGAGGTCACAGTGCAGCTTCTCATTGACCATGCAGCCGCCAAGCTCAATGCCGCACCACCTGTGGTCAAGGCAGAGGTCAAAAGCATGGTGCCGTCCGGGCCTCCACTGGGTGAGCTGGGGGGAGGGGGGAAGAAGAGGGATTTAAATGTATTCTTCTGTTTATTCTAGAAAATGGAATTCAAATACTACCTATTACAAAATATTACATATTTTCTGAATTGTTTTCTGTCCTGTGAACCTCTTTTTAAATAATAAGTTGGAAAAAATAATGTAAAAGATAACTTTAAAGGACAGTCGTTTAGACAAAGGTTTCATACCACAAAACATGGTGCAGCTGTGGATGTTGTGGGTGCTAATCAGAGTTGAACTTTCACTCTTCATCTTTTCTTCTGTGCTATTCAATCAGGTAATTTGTGTCACAGCACACGCTTAATGAGATCGCGTTCAGTACTGCAGTGATGAATTATCACTTCTTTCTTTCTACAGGAGATATAGTGGACAAGAATAGCAATGTTATGGCTAACAGCGCACGGAGACTAGAAGTGGTCAGGAATTGCATCACATACATCTTTGAGAACAAGATGCTGGAGGCCAAAAAGGTAAGATCAGAAAGAAGCTTCCCTGCATGAACAGGTTTGTCAAAAACTCTGTGTCAGTTCTTATTAAACAGCTGCCGTAATTGAAGTCTGTTTTCTAATTTATGCCATCTGCCTGCAAATATTTCATCACCTAACAACTATCTGACATTTCATCACAAGTTCTTTTGTGCTGTTAATAAATTATGTTAATTAATTACATATATAAACCAGTAGTGGTTGTGATTAAGATGTTGTGGTTGCTTTATCTTCTCTCAGTTAATGCCAGCTGTCCTGCGGGCACTAAAGGGCCGTGCAGCCAGGGTTTGTTTGACCCAGGAGCTCAATCAGCATGTCCTGCAGAACCGAGCTGTGCTGGACGACCAGCAATTTGACTTCATTATCCGCATGATGAACTGCACCCTACAGGTGGGTCACTGACCTTACTCCAACTTCTCAATCTGTTATGGCTTATGCGTTAAATGATTGGGACTGGTATTGTTGACAGATTTACAAATACAGCCAAAGCTTTACAATCCAAAATCTTTTTCTGTTCAGGACTGTTCGCATATGGATGAACATGGTATTGCAGCTGCTCTCCTTCCCTTGGTCACAGCCTTCTGCAGAGTAAGTTCATCTGGGTGACCAAACACATTACACATACCAAACTTTGGTTACTGCGTCAACTTTGTGGTGCTTATCTTGCCGAAATTCCTAGTGAACAACCCCACAAAGCCAGAAGGAATTCTGGATTCCCATGTGGTTGAGTGATGGGGAGGCATTTGCTCACATTCTTAGAAAAGTGAATTGTCGCTCTTATAAAACCACACCTCCCTCTCTTTGACAGAAAATGGGTGCAGGCACCACCCAATTTGCCTACAGCTGCGTACAAGAACACATGGTCTGGACCAACATGCAGTTTTGGGAAGCCATGTTCTACAGTGATGTCCAGAGCCACATCAGGGCCTTGTACCTGGATACTGAGGATGGAAACCAACAGAACAATTCTGTAAGCACCCACGCTGCTTATCAGGAACTGGAATTAGGAAGAGAAGTGTAGTCACTGCTGCTAAAAAGAGAATTAAATCACTTCTTAATCTTTCCTCAACATTCTGAAGTATCTTGCACATCTGTTTTCCAAAAGGAAAGTTCTGCGTTTTTAAAAACCGTTGCCGTTGCCACTACCAGACTAATAAGTCTTTGGCCCATCCTGTTGAGCAGAGTGTCTTCTTCGTCTTCGCGACTTCATCTCTAATTAACCTCTTTTCTCATAGTATCAGGAGCAGCAGGATAGGTCAGACAGTGGAAGGGAAATCAGCGCCCTGGAATTGGCGTCCGAGCAGAGCCGGCTCTGGCCCACGCTCAGCAAAGAGATGCAGACGGAGCGTGTGCAGAAGGAGGAGAGCACGGTGTTCAGCCAGGCCATCCACTATGCCAACAGGATGAGCTACCTGCTGTTGCCGCTGGACACGAGCAAAAACCGCTTGCTGCGCAACACCGGCCTAGGTGATGTAGAGAGCGTCAGCAACAGCTACGTCACCAACAGGTACCTGCTTCAATATACAGTATGTAGTTATTAGGGCTGTCGCCATTGAATTTTTAAATCACAATCAATTGCATGATTTGTGTATTTATAAGGTCAAATTTTACCCAATGAAAGAGTTTGTAAGTGCAACGTTTATTAGTGGACAATATATTGTATGCTATAATAATTTTATAGAAATTTTAACAAATCCAACAATTCAAAATCCAACTGCCAACATTATTAGTTTACTTGAACAACTTTTCCTATCATATTTATGAACTTGGAAGTAAAGAACAGCAACTAAGAGACTTAGTTTCGTACGATTTGTAAGATTCGAACGTTCGCTCAAACGTTAAAAGGACTAAGCAATATAGAACATTGGTACGATGAACGCGATGGACAAATAGAGCCATTCACACTCTTATTCACTATTATTCAGTCTTTTGTAGTAGGAAAACATCAGTGTTCCACTGCTAATCCATATTTGGGTGGCAGAGGCAACCTGCTAAGCAACATAAAGGGTTTGTTGTTTAGTATTGCAGGCAGCATGGCCGAGAGCTATGACACAGAGAGTGGCTTTGAAGATGCTGAGAGCTCAGATGTGGCCAACTCTGTGGTGCGCTTTATCAACCGCTTCGTAGACAAAGTATGTAATGAGAGCGGCGTCACCAACGAGCACCTTAAGGCTCTCCACACCATGATACCAGGTATGGAATCACCAGGTTAACACCACTGTCATTTATAATCGATAAAGGCGAGAGCATCACACCAATTCTTCCGGAAAATCTAACTTTCCTCCTGCATTCTTGCCTTTTTGTTTGTGTCCCCCACAGATATCGTTCAGATGCACATTGAGACGTTGGACGCAGTCCACAGGGAGAGTAAGCGCCTGCCGCCGATCCAAAAGGTAACCAATTCCTATTTTTATGTTCCACTGGACAAAGGCCACGCAGAACCACAGCCAGCCCCGCCCTACCCCCTCTCCACCAATCACTCCCACTCAAGCTCACAGTGTCACAGCAGGTACGTCTGTCCAGCAGAGACAGAACCATGTGACTCACAAGCACGCCTGAGCAGTGCATGCTGGGGGGTTTTCTGTCCCCCTTTCTGCGTTATGTTTTTTTGTCTCCTGAGGTCTGGGGGAGCTCAGTCTGGTTGTTGTTCACTGAGGCCCTGTAGACCTGTGTGCCTTCAGCCTGAAGGGTGCACTTACGTAGTCCTGATTGTAGTGTGTTGGAGTATGGACAGTGGCAAAGCTGAGTTTCGTGTGACACTTTGTGGAATCATTTGTATTGAAGATGTTAGCCGATTGTGATCTGTCCCCGAAGTGCTGAAATTCCTACAAGGTTTCTCATCAAATTGCCAGTAGCAGTTAAAGGACTACAATGGAATCCCAGTCACTGCTATGTGACTACTGCACAAATATGGAAATGTTGCACTTATTATCTAGGAGATTATAAAACAGGTTAGCAAACCTGTAACTAATTTACTGTCAGAGGGTGAGTTTGTCAGGAAGCTCTTCGGATGTCATTGGGAGACGTGAAGACTTTACACTCATATTATCCTCATATTCACAAAAACTTCAGCTTTCCAGTCTAGCTCTGCTGGCCTGTGTTATGTAATGTTAACACCTTTTTAATTTTAACCTGTGTAATTATCATGTCCATTATCAGCTCCCGAATCGGCCGTTACAGGTCATCCATCCATTAGTTTCATCATCAGTTTGAAGGCATGAAATTGTGTGGTGTGGTTGTTGAAGTGTGAGATTTTTGGTTTGTTTTGATTTGTTGTATTCATGTTACTGGATTCATGCTACTCTGCAACAGTAACCATGGGTCCTACATCAATTTGGATTAAAAGATAATTCCTGAGAAAATTGGTGACAACAAATTGTGACCTACAATATGTCAACAGTATGGAGGAGTTAGTATCAAAATAATGAATGACTTGGTGTCTAGTTCTATAAACTGACTGTAATCTTAATAAAAAGCTATTTAACAATAATCTGTAACTGTAACTATTCTGAAATCTCTCTCCTGTCTGTCTTACTCCAGCCTAAGATCCTGAGGCCAACTCTTTTACCAGGAGAGGAGCTGGTGATGGACGCCATGCGAGTACACCTGATATCTGATGGTCGTGACGAGGCCACAGGGCTGATGGGAGGTCCGTCTCTGCTCCCAGCTGAGGGCGCAATCTTTCTCAGCACCTATCGCCTAATGTTCAGGGGGACGCCCACTGATCCTCTGGGTGAGACATACACACACATTTTATTCACACAGCAACCCTGTGTAAAATAGAATGGTCAGAGAAAGTCAGCAGATTAGACCTGTACTAAGAAACATTAAGTGTTTGTGTTCTCAGCAATTGTGAGTGTGACTGTATGGCTCTGACCCTTACTCATGGTATCTCTGTTCTTCTGACAGTTGGTGAGCAGGTGGTGACTCGCTCGTTCCCCATTGCTTCTCTGACCAAGGAGAAGAGGCTCTCGGTCACGTTACCCATGGACCAGTATGTCCAGGAAGGTCTACAGCTACGATCCTGCACCTTCCAGGTTCCCTTCCATTCTACCGTCTCACACAAATTTCCTCTTTCCTTTTTAAATCTGAAATACATTTTTTAGGCCTATGATCTTACCTGCTTTGAGGAGAAAAAAGGCAATGTGCAATTTTGACATAAATAAAACAGTGCAGTGGTTAGTGTCTTGCTTGAGGGCACTCCAGCAAGGACTCATCAGCTGTTGTTATAATTGGTGATCTTAATAATTTAGTCTCTCTGTCTGCCTGTAGCTGATGAAAATCGCGTTTGATGAGGAGGTGGTGTCGGACCTAGCCGAGGTTTTCAGGAAGCACTTGCACAAACTGCGCTACCCTCAGCACGTTCAGGGTACGTTTGCCTTCACCGTGGGCCAGTGTGGCAAGATGGTGGTGGAGCGCAAGGCCAAGGACAAGAACCAGTCACTCAAGTAAGGAACAATTTCCCCCAACATTCCAAAGACATTCAGCTTAATTGAATAAAAGCTCTATCAAAATGTAGAAACTAGGAGTCTGCTTGTAGCATTTTGATTGTGAAAGAATTCTTGAATGGCTGCACATCCAGCACTACTGAGATGGAACAAGATCACTGAGTCAACAATGCTAGGTGCTAAACTGTTTTACCACTTGCTGGACCGGCTCCTGTAATTCACACAAATTCATCCTTTGTACTTATCACATACTCACACACACCATCCAGTTTTCTAGGACCCTTAGCCAAATCCTTTTTTTTAAGCACAAATGTCTTATTACAAGCATGATCACTTATCGGATGACACAAACTGTATGTCCTGCTTACTAAAAGTCACTGATTAACCTTTTGCTGAGATATTTTGACCCCTTATTGCATCTTGACATGTCCCAACATGAAGTTAAGTCCATGGGGTTACAATTGTGGTTCATGTGATTATTATTGTGTAAACCAGTTTGTGCAGCTACGGGCCTGAGTTGAGAGACTTGCCCTGTCCTGAATGGTGCTCTTGCTGGTCTGTGTTCTTTATTTGCATATTAGACATCATTAACATTATGGAGTACAAAAGCTTGTGCCCACAATGCATCCCTGATGTTTAGTCTGCTACAGCTTGGGCTCGACATACAGCAATAACAGTACAATAATTATGCTATATTGTTATAGAACTGTTTTGAAAAATGAATCATGACCTCAAAGTAGGAAACATCTCATAATCTGAAAATGTGTGTAACTTATTCCCTTTATGCAATGACCCACCTTAAATATTTTCCTTCTTACTCTCATTGTTTCAGTACACTTTTACTGACATTCACTGTCTTTAAAAGTAAGTTTTAGATCAGGTTAAATCTCCCTTTTTCCCTTTTCTCTCTTTCGCGCAAACACTTCTCTGAAAGGAGCATGAGAGAGAAGCCTCTGAATTATTCATCATGGAAAATGTACTGACTCTTTTTTTTTAAAGCTCTGTTAGAAACCCTCCATTCAGTGATATTAATACTGCACAGTGCATGCAAACCAGCAGCACACAAATGTGTCTGCCTTTGGATTATGCAAAAAGTTCAATCAGTTCATTGTGAGCTCCATCTGCAAGCTTTCAAGGACTAAATGCACATTTGTGCTTTATGTAAAGTGACATAATGTATAAATTAGTGTATCAGCACGGGGATAGAAAAGGGATTAAAAACTTCTGTTCCTTTTCTATCAGGACTCTTTCCAAAAACCTGGTGAAAACTGCCAAGCGGACTATCGGCCGACAGCATGTGACCAAGAAGAAGTACTCACCTCCGACCTGGGAGAACAGGACCAACTTCCAGTCAGAGCTGGATGAGGATGAGATCTCAGGTAACAGCAGCGCGTTTACTTTTCTCACTGCTTTGAAACATCATTACTAATTATGCTGCTATATGTTGTACTTACTATTTATTCGCGTGCAAATTTTGTATTGTTAAGTCCTGTGATCTCCTCGTGTCCCTCTCAGTGTCTGAGGAGGTGGACCAGAGCTCCCTCACTCTGTCCTCCACCATCCGCTCTTCAGACAGACAGACCATGAGCAATGTGGTGGAGCGCGCCTGCTGCCGCGACTATCAGCGCTTGGGTCTGGGCACGCTCAGTAACAGCTTAACCCGCTCCAAGAACGAGCCCTTTAGGATCTCAACCGTCAATCGCATGTACACAGTCTGCAGGAGGTGAGAGACTGGTGGATGCGAAGCAAGACAGCATTATGGTGCACCAATGGTTTTGTTTATAATATATTTTGTCTATGTGCGTGTGTTTCACAGTTACCCCGGCCTGCTGATTGTACCCCAGAGCATCCCAGACTCGACAATCCAGCGAATCAGCCGCTGCTACCGGCAGAACCGTTTCCCTGTCGTTTGCTGGAGGAATTCCCGAACCAAAGCTGTGCTGCTGCGCTCTGCAGGCCTCCACGCCAAGGGAGTTGTGGGCTTCTTCAAGTCACCCAATGCCCCCACTTCAGGTAAATAAAATTAGTTCCAAAATGGGGGTGTGTTTCCTCATGACATTATGTTATGTTATGTTCTCTGTGTTGCCCTCTGCATCCTTGTGGATATGTCAGCCATAAACCAGCCCATAGTCAGATATTTTTGCCTCTTATCCCACTAAGATGAGTCTTATGTGAAAGCTGTAACTAAAATATATGATAAAAAAATCATTTAATTTGGTTTTTCACCCGTGTCTAGTTCAATCGCAAGCAGACTCCACCAGTCTGGAGCAGGAAAAATACCTGCAGGCCATCATCAGCTCCATGCCCTCCTACAGTGAAACCAGTGGAAGGAACACACTTAGCGGCTTCACCTCCATGCATATGAGCGCCTCTGGTGGGTGAATTACGCCATCAAACTCTGCCACGTGTGTTGTTGATGTCGGGAAATGTCATTAAGGCAATGAGAGAATAATGGCGCATGGGAATGATGGTGCAGCAAGGCACAGCATGATGTTCATATTTACACTTTCCCCACAGATTCCTCAGAGAAGTTGAGGCAGCCAAAGATCGGAGCCCTTATGAAACAGGTGATGGGCACCAAGGAGGACGTACCAGGAACCTTCAGCCGAGGAGGTGAGAGAGTGCTGTCTTTCCTTTCGCTTTCAGTTAGCTCTTGTCGAATCTTGGCATCAACTAGTCCATTGCAGTTCTGGCTTCAAAACCAAGTGTGAAATTATTACAGAAACCTGCAGTGTACCACAAGAAGCTCAGCTGGTTTTCTTTCAGATAAACAGATTTAATTAAGTCTTCCAAAACGCAACAATTTGAGGTATATTATTTAACCCGTCACAAAAATATGTTTTTTGCCTGTGATCTTTAATTTTAAAGAAGTCATTTATTGTATCTGAACGTCTCCTTCTTCTTTTAATGAGTACTGTAGGAAAGTTTCCACCTTCTTCTCTCAGGTGCTACACAACAGGCGCAGTTTTGACTGAATCCTCCTCCTCCTATAGTTTTTTGCTCATCACCACTCCACCGACATGCATACATGGAGACACCTTTGTATCGTTTGGCACGCGCAGAACTTGCTGTGCAGCCCCTTATAAAAACAGTGCTGTTATAGTCATTTGCACGTAAAAATGGTCAAAACTACTCGGTAAATATAGCATATGCATCTTCTGTGTGAGTGTGTGTGTCTTTTAAGTTATTCCATCTTCCATTCAGCGGCATTGTTTAACTGGCCCTCTCTGTGTCATTTGACCTTAGCTCTGGGTCAAAGGGCGAGGGTGATCTCCCTCTCTCAGCCCAAAGTGTCAGTCAAGGCCAGGAACCCTCCTAGAGGTACAGTCGGCTACACCCCCTCCACCGTGTCTAACCAACCAGATGTCAGGCGTGCTGCCTGTCAGGACTAATCACATGTATTCGTTGCTCCTGTCTGCATGTGACTGTAGCAGCTCTGCCGTCCTGTCTGATGTCTGTATACCTCTTTGATTTACTTTTCTGTGTCCAATGTCAAAAATAACGGAGACTTCATAGTGCAGCTGTCGAGGTTCCTGTAGCAAACTGAAGTGGGTGGTATTCGATCCTTCCTGCTTTGTTTTCCAGCATGGCCGTTCAGTAGCTGTGTACATGACAGTGTGTGCAGACACACACAAATGACTGTTTGCCATGGAAAGTCTCTCCTTGTATAAATCTGATGTCATGTTTTACACGTGGTTGTGTGTATGTGTAACACAGGTAAATGGGGCAGCATCCGGGGCAGCGGCCGTCTAAGTGCCTACAATCCAGATGTGGGAACACGCCTGGCAGGGAAAGAATCACCACAGCCAAATGGAGGGCCGAGTGAAGCATTGTTCCTCCGTCAGCAGAGAGCCTACCTTTACATCATCGGAGACAAGGCCCAGCTTAAGGTGACCAGCAGCACTAAACATCCTTTTGAGTATAAATCTAAATAAAGTTGGTTGTAAAACGTGTTGTGATCTGTTGCGTTCAGGGAGGGAAGCAAGACTCGTTCCAGCAGTGGGAGGTGGTTCCTATTGAAGTGTGTGACGTGCGGCAGGTAAAGAACAGCTTCAAGAAGCTGATGAAGGCTTGTGTGCCGAGCTCCGTGACCACCGCCCCCGAGATGAGCTTCCTGCGCTGCCTCGAAGATTCAGAGTGGATGGCCCTGGTTAGTGCTCTCTGATTTTTCTGATGACCCTTTTCTACTGCAGGCCTGAATCACACTGAGCTTGTTGCTCGCCAGGAGATCAATTTCTGTTTCTTAAACCAACCAGACTTAGTTAATGTTAGTCCATTCGGCATTCATATAATAAGTCGAGAAGAAATCCACATTCATTTTCATATCTGCTGAAACAGACCAAAGACAGCAGCGCACAGTGAATTTAGTGCGCCTTCTCCTGAGAGCTCCACCTTCAGGGTTCGATTCACCAGGACTTTAAAAATTCCATCAGTGTGTGTGTGCAAGTGTGCGTCTAAGTTGTTTGAGGCACTTGGTGATATTATGTGTGTCTCCAGTTGCACAGAGTCCTGCAGGTGTCTGTCCTGGTGGTGGAGCTACTGGATACGGGCTCGTCCGTCATGGTCAGCCTGGAGGACGGCTGGGACGTCACCACACAGGTTTGACTCACAGTTGGAAACTTTCATCGCCATACAGAGGAATATTTTCATAACTGGACATAAAGTGAAATGTGGATCCCGCGTGTTACTGTCTGCAGGTCGTATCCCTGGTCCAGCTGCTGTCGGATCCCTACTACCGAACATTTGACGGCTTCCGACTGCTGGTGGAGAAGGAGTGGCTGTCCTTCGGCCACCGATTCAGTCACAGAGGAGCTCAGACGCTGGCCAGTCAGAGCAGCGGCTTCACCCCCATCTTCCTTCAGTTCTTGGACTGCGTGCACCAGGTAAGTCTGTGTCAATGAAACGACCAAAACGAGGCAGCAACAGTTTCTCCACAGGAATCCCTCACTTCAATGTCGTTTCACTAGAAAAAAAAGATTTTTGTGTGCATATTCTGCATGTATACTTGATTGTAAATGTGTTAATGTCCAAATAGGCTCATCAAATTTATCTCAAATCCATTTGAACAACCATGACTAGTTTGCATTTATGTGTACTCGATGACCAATTCATTTACCAGTGACTAAGGGGTTAATGGGCAGTTTAATATCAGTCAGTATTGATTAATCACGAATGTGTGTCTCTGTAAATGTTTCTGAATGAGTTGACACGTCGATCTGACTTCATTTCCTGTTTTGCTGGTTGAGTGAGCCGCATTCAGCCATCTGATCTCCGTCAGGATGACATTGACATGCAGCTTCAGATTTATGACCCTGCTATCTGTGACAAACATAAACATTGCTCTGTCCACAACATCAAAGTTATTACATGTGTCTGTGTCACCGGTCTGTTGGGGAACGGTCAGCCTTTCAGTGCTGCACTTATATAACACACACATTTCCACATATTTGTGTGGAGACGCATTTTGTTTGTGTTTGTATTTTTTCAGAGGATACTGCAGGAAATAAATCTTCACTGTAAAGATGCTTTAGTGAGTCTTTGAATAGGCAGAAAAAATGAGTGAAAATGAAACTGCCGTGCATGAAGTACTGTAGTAGTTTTTGGTCCAGCTTAGAGTAGACCCCCAGGAGCGTGGAGTACTATTTGTGGCTTTTATAGACCAAAGCCTGCTGGGTTTTTTTCCCACAGGGAGAGACACCATCTCTTTTCCTGTGGCTTCCAGTTACCCAGGGCCACAGCACCACTCAGTGGACAGTCTGAGTTCTGCTCTTTATTCCATTGAACCTGGTCGTCCCCTTCATTGTCTAGTTTTCGTTCTTCTATTTGGTCATTCATCAAAAAGAAAAAGACCAAAACGCCCTGTTGTCATCCAGTCGCCTCTTCAAAAGACATGCGAGAAATGAAAAGCTGATCGTGTGATTCAGTGTGACACTTCTCAACGTCTCCCCTCCCCCCTCAGATCCACCTCCAGTTCCCCATGGAGTTTGAGTTCAGTCAGTACTACTTGAAGTTCTTGGCCTACCACTACGTGTCCAACCGCTTCCGCACCTTCCTGCTCGACTCCGACTATGAACGCATAGAGTTGGGTACGTATGACTCCGACCCCACGGACTTTGGAACTATGAGTACCAGTATCAGTTTGGCTACAACACGTCTCTCTCTCCCTCCATGTGTGCAGGTGTACTTTACGAAGAGAAAGGGGAGAGGAAAAGCCCACAGGTGTGCAAGTCTGTGTGGGACTACATCGACAGACTCAACAAGAAAACACCCATCTTATACAATTACATGTTTTCTCCTGAAGAAGATGAGGTGAGATACACAAACACACGCACACAGAGACATTTTGACCAGATAGATACTTTATTAATCCCAAAGGAAATTCACAGAGCACTGTCATCTTTGCTTGATTGTGAGCTGATGCGAGCCGTCTCCTCTCCCAGGTGCTGCGGCCCTACACTTTCATCTCCAACCTGAAGGTGTGGGACTTCTACACGGAGGAGACGCTGTCAGAGGGGCCCTCATACGACTGGGAGCTGGTGAGGGGCCGGCAGGAGCGGCTGGCAGAGGAGACGCCCGAGAAGCCCGACACCAGTGGCCCCAAATCACAGCGGCGCATCGCGTGGCCATGTTACGACAACCTGAGCAAGGTGGTCCCCGACGCCATCACCAAGCTGCTGCAGGTGCGTTTGCAAACCGCTCACTCACATACCGGACCTGGTGGTTGTTGTTGTTGTTGTTGTTGTTGTTGTTGTTGCGTAAATTGAACTGAATGTGGATTCTTGCGTCACGTTTAGGACCTGCAAAGTCTGGAGGCGGAGCTGGGTCAGTCTTCAGAGAAGTGGAAAGAGACGTGGGATAAAATTAAAACCACTCAGCGGACCGAGACCAAACTGGAGAGCAAGGTGAGACGTGGTGCCTGGTAAACTCCTCTGGTCAAACGGTTCATATCTGTATTAAAGCGTTGTATCGCTGGAGGCAGCGTTTTTAAACTCACTGTGTTTTAAACTCACCCTCTTCCACAGCCTTCATTCTCCAGCTCCCTGCTGATGTCGTCCAACCCCAGCCACCAGCGGCGTTGTCAGGGCGTTTACCTGCAGGAGAGCGGCGTGGGTTCGTCCATCAACCTGGCGTTGGAATGTGAGGCCAGGGCCACGTCCACGCCCGTCGCTGGTCGTCAGAGCACCAGCACCCTGTACAGTCAGTTCCAGAGCACAGAGAGTGAAAACAGGTGTGTGTTCTCGCAACACGCAGAGGAGATGTGAGATTCTGTTGAATAACCACAATGAAAAAAATACTAAACTGTAACAACTTCCCCTTTTCATGCCAGGAGTTTTGAAGGCATCCTGTTTAAGAAAGGCGCGTTGCTGAAGCCGTGGAAGCCGCGGTGGTTTGTGCTGGATAAAACCAAACATCAGGTGAGACGAATGAGTCTGAAATCCGCTGCGATGTTTGTGTTCTGCCTTTTGTCCTGGCCGCTCAGTAACAACGTGTCCCTCTGCCCAGCTGCGATACTACGAGACCCGGCAGGATAAGGACTGTAAGGGGGTGATCGAGCTCGCCGACGTGGAGTCTGTCACGCCGGGAGCACCGGCCATGGGAGCGCCGAAAAACATCGAGGAGAAAGCCTTCTTTGATGTGAGCACCACACTGGTTACGTGAACCGCTGTCCTCTGCTGTCCACATCGGCATCCTGTCCCACAGGGCCCCATTTACCAGCATGCACTGTGTGTGACACTATAAGACAGCTACAGACGATAGAGACACATTACATTACAAACACATCACATTAGACGTGTGTGTGGTTACCAAAAACTTGGGTGAAAATGTGCCTGGAAATTTGTTGAAAAAGATGAAATGCATCAGGGAAAACAAGATCATCATCGATCAAAGCAGCCACTGGCGGCGTTTCCATTCTAGTTTCAAACACTATTGAAGCAAATATTTACATTTTCACAAAAAAGAAATCGGGGTCAGATCATCAGATATTTACAAGTGAATAAAACGATGGAAATGTCGCTCCCAAACACGACACACACACCCGACTTAACGGTGGAGGACAGATGTTGTTGGCCTCTGCCCAAATATTCTTTCCCTGCTGTTGAAGTAAAGTTTTTATGTCTCTGTGTAATGCCGCTTCAACTCCTCCACGTATTCCTTCAAATGGCTTAACCCAAAACTGATCTTAAATTTCTTTCCTGTCTCGTTTCAGCTCAAGACAACCAAACGAGTGTACAACTTCTGTGCACAGGACAGCCTGAACGCTCAGCTGTGGATGGACTGTGTTCAGAACTGCCTGTCGGATGCCTAAAGTGAAGGCGGGACTCTAAAGGAGCAAAGCTACATGGAGTGAATGAGCCGACACGTCTGCCAGCCAACCCCAGGGGAAGATGGGAGCAGCAGGAGGAGGAAGGGGAAGGCGCCTTTCCACAGTTAAGCTTGTGTCAGTAGTGTTGAACTAATCTTGCGTCACAACGTTTCAGTGTTTTTGTTATATAAAAAAAATGAAAAGCAAAACAAAAAAGAAAAGTCCCTGAAGAACCACTGGCTGCAGCCTCTCACCTTCACGTGCGCTGGACGACTGTATGCACAAAATGAGCGCGAAGCGATGCACGGCCCTGTCTGTTACGCAGCTTGGACCAGCATGAAGATCTTTCCAGAACCTCCACCTGTTAAACCTCAAACCGCCCCCTCCCTCCTACTAACCTCGCTTGTCCTTTAAAAGACTCCAGGGAGGAATGACGGAGGAGCTTCACAGTCGTAGCTGACTTGGACTGATGGGTTGATGGACCAAAGCCGCCCCGGAACACAGGCCTTTGATCCAATACGCTGACAGCAAACACTTCCTCTCGTTCCTCAGAGCGCTCTCGCTTGACGACCTCTCACTGCCCAAACGTAGCCGATTCGCCATACATCTGTTGGAAGTAAAATGGGGAGTGAACACAATGAAGCAAGGGGGTGGGGCTTTAACGGTTCATGAAGGATTTTCTTTTCTTTTTTCTTTTTTATCCCCCAAAAAATCCCAATTTGTTCATCCTGCATCTTCACACGGCAGTTGATGACAGAATACTGTGAAAGCCAATAATTCATGCGAGAGATCAAACCCGGAGTGCTGGCGGGCCTGGAGACCACCAGGCGGCTCTGTCTGTTTACAAAGTGGCTTGTCGCTTGTTTTGAAACCAATAAATCCACGTCCACTGTTAACGATCGGGTGTTGAAGGGATGCTGAAGGAAACTGGTGGATGTGTTTTGTAGCAGTGACTCGACTGAGCAGCGGAAGGATCCAGAAGGTGAGAGAGGACGACGGAGGGATACTAAAGACCAGTGTGGATTTGTGGGATTCCTTGAGACTTCAGTGTTTTCAGTCAGCAGGTTGGTCGATCCTGGGACGTGTCTTCGGAGTCAGAACAAACCTGTTGCACTGCGGAAGAATGGAAAGCAGCCCAAACGGATCGCGGATCGGATCGATGTTTGGGTTAGTTCCTGATGCTTCTGTCTCTGTCCACGTCTTCTTTTTGACATCAGTGTTTCACATTGGCACCTGTTACGTTCAGTCCTGAAGCTTGTACATATTAGTGTTCATCTGTTTGAGAGTTTAGCAGACATATAGCTGGAGTTTACAAAGTCGCAAAAATCAAGTCCCACGTTTTTAAATGCAGTTATCAGTTTACCCCCCCCACACATACACACACACACACACATTTTCTCACAAAACCACTCAACACAAACCCTGCAATGTAAAATATGGTTATACTGCTGTCTTGTTGAACATAAAGTTTAAATTGTAGATTTTTTTGTGTCTAATAACTCCTTTGTATATACTACTCCAGATTTGTATGTAACGTTTATGGTAGTAATTTATTTAACTGTCTCCTCAATAAGAACGTTCCTCAAGCACCACTTTATTTTTAAAATAGGAATTCAATGTGCCATTTGTTTATTTCTGTATTAATGTGACTAATGCTACTACTTTTTTTTTTTTTTTTTAAGAAAAATGTACAAGGAAACCCTCAATTTTTTTTTGTAAACATGGTTGTCCTTAATACCAACCCTAATGCAAGAGTGGACATGTGTAACAGCCTGTTGATGTGTGAGGGCTGATTTTTAAAGGCTGATTTGTTGCTCCTACAGTGCTGGGATGTTCTGGGTGTAGATTACAGTCCAATTAAATCAAAACAGACATATCAAGTCTTCCCATCGTTGGCTTCTGGGGGTCGCCGCAACAGCACATAAAAAAACATGGACATGTTTCACGGAATACGTCCAGTCCATTCAATACAACAGTACAGTGCTGACTCAGCTGGAGCTAGATTTGTTTTTGAAGATTAAATGAAGGAGCATGAGAACTGCTTGTGTGCCTGGTCAAATGCAATCAACAAGCCCAAACTTTTAATGTTTGGATTACAATTTAAATGTAATATTGAACTAGCAACAGATTATTTCTTAACTGTCCATTCATGGAAAAAAAATCACTGATAACAGTATTTCCTCAATCTATTTGTGACTATTGAAGATGCGACAACAATTTGCATGCTGAAAATACTGCATAATCTCAGCTACACATTAGTAGCGATTGCTGCATGTTTCGAATCTCATTTGTTGCTGTGCAGTAATACAATTTAGGTCCTCACCCAGATTCAGACCTGATTGATAATCTCTTCCTCTGACCATCAGATCGATAGTGTTCCTACACCCAGAATCCACCTGTGTAAGACTTAGTGTGTCCGTTTTGTGTGTAATTTACATTCCAGCTGCTCAATCCAGTTTCTCTGTGGTCCAGTTTACTCATCTCTCTGCATCCAGCAGCTCCATTAACCAGAACAATATGAAATAATCCTTTTATTTATTTTGTTCTTTTTTTATTAGTTATTACCTTCTGAGCCGGGTTATGTTGTCAATCATTTATTTTTTAAAATCAAAATAAAAGCTGTGGGTTTAAATGTTCTACGTGTTTTCAATTTGGTTTTATGATTCAAGCTGTTAATAAAATGTGAGGCCCCTGGGTGGACTCAATTATCTGGTATGGTATGATTCCAATATCAGCTTATTGGATACATACAAATTGTGTATACTTCACATTGAAGCAGAGCATTTATGAATCAACCCGTAACAGAAGTTCATTTGCCATCCAAGCAGCCACTCATTTCCATCTTCAAGGTAACAAAGCCTTGCCAAGTTGAAACATGCATGAGATGGGAATCATTTGTCAACTGTCACACCTGCATTACTGTGTGTAACTTAACATCTGCCAAAAATACTGAGACATTAGGTTATCCTACTTTACCAAAAGTAAACGTAAATGTGACAAACAGGTGTTCTACTGCCACAAAAATCATGGGAAAGTTCAGTAAAATTGTTTAGTTTAAATTAGACTAGATTTACCTCCCTCAAGTCACTGTCCCAATTCAGACAAATGCCCTGAACACCTAGTTAACCTCTGAAAAAAAACCAACACAGTGTAGTAATGACAAAGGTTGCACTACAGAAAAGTTTTGGAATTTAATTGACAAGTGTAGAAACCCTGGATTAATGAATTTGTTCTGTTGTGTTGCACTGCAAATGTTGCTCTGTAGCATCAGAAAAAATAGAAACAATGCTGTCAGGACACATTTCTCAAGTGTAGTGATGTTAAAGGCTCTGGAAATCAGTCTAAAAGCTCATCACGTGCTTTGGAAAAAGGTTGACAATAATGTAAAGTATACACAATATGGACAATGTGCTAAAACATTAGACTCCTTTGTGCTGACTGAGATAACAAATCAAAGATCATACACATTTAATGACACCGCCATCCCTCTGCTATTCTAACCACATACAGCATGTGTGAGCCGTTGCAACGCCTATCAGCATCAAGTCTTTAACCATAAAAATGCCACTAACAGGCGAACATTGTCAAAACTTTGGTGACTGCCAACCAGCCCCTGGTGTGTTGAACCTGAACTTCTCTGACCTCTGAGCTCCCAGTGGACAACCAAAGTAAAGAAATCAATCTAATGTCACATTCAAGTGCACGGGCAGCTGGAGGAAACACAACAAGCAGAAGGGTCCATGAAGGATTTTGGTATTGATGTGGTCAACCAGACACTTTTAATTTTCAAAGTTTTAACAATGATCGTAGAACCTGATAGCTGTCAAACGATTGAAGTAAGTACACCAGAGAGGCCTGGAGCTCTGCACAACCCAAAACCTTCCGATGCTGCTCGGAGGAAATCAAATTAAAAGTGAAAAAAATAATAATACAGCGTCACTCTTACCACAGCCGCTCTCGACCCTGTGGGTTAAGTGCTCAGTGGAGTGGAGAGAGGGGAAAAAAGGAACAGACAACAATAGTAATCTCAAAATTGCTTGTAAAATTAGCTTTAAATGTAGATAATATTTGTATATAGGTAGATAATGTTTGGTTGATTTAAGGGGGGATAACAATAACAACTTAAAGATCAATACAATCAGAAGGTCTTAGCTCACTAGCTAGGTCAATAGAGAACCACTGATACATGCACTAACGTGGAAAAAATTGGGGAAGTGTCGAGATAAAAGTTCTAATTTGTTTACACCAAACAAGTGTTGTTCCACTTGTTTCTTTAAAAAAAAGGAAAAAAAAGTTTAATTTCATTTTTAAATAAAATGGCTAATTGATATTATTGCACATGAGCAAAAGACAGTAATACTATTAGAGCTCTGTTCATCGACCTGTACCTCCTCTTCCTCCTCGATGGACCCTCCTGAAGCACTTTAGAAAAACAAAAACATTCAGAACCTGGATGGCAATGAGCAAAAACGGACAAAAATTAACGGATACAAATTTGGATGTGGGTGAGAGGACAGATAAGATGGCCAGCAGAGATGAGGGCAGAACACTTAAGTTGTGCTATAATGTACAGTAAATGGCTGCATAAGTGCTTTTTTTCTTATGCTTGAAGAGAAACGGTTTAAAAAAACAAAAAACAAAAAAAAGGTATTCATTGTTGAGGCATCGTTTTTCATTAAAAGGTATCCTGTGCTATCCATTTAGGGGCAATCATGTAAAATCCCTAATGCTCGGGGGTCCAACAGCGTGAACGTGTAGGAGAGAAATCTTTTAGGACGTAAAAAAATAATGACGATGTTACCCCTCCGACTGTCATTTCAAAGATCTCTGCTACATTAAAACCGCACGTTATTATGTGCAACATTGGGGC
>OMNV01003240.1:190146-204725 GCA_900303265.1 Brotula barbata
CTATGGAACTGCAGTGTGAATTAAGTTTCTCATGTCACCTAGCATCCTGTTTCATCAAATTTCAAAACTAAAAAAAAATATTGATTTGATTTATTTATTTGTGTGATTTATTTATGAGAAAAAAGTTACTTGTGGGTGTCACAGTGTTAAGTTTTCTTTCATAGTAATGTATTGCTATTCTTATTTAGTTAAATATATTTCTATTCCATATTGAGAGAAAATCAATATTTGGTTATGTTAAGTCTTGTTAAGTCAAACATTGTCGTTTTGCGTTGGGGAAGTATCACTTATGCATAGTTTGTGAGTACAGCATTTCTACAGTGCAGACACCACACTACTGAGATACTACCACCCAAATATTTTTTCCCCTCTACTGAATACTAATACAATAAAGATACAAACACAAACACTTTCACCAGCTGATAGGAAGTCCATCCATTTTGCCATCAACTGCTAGAAACCCAGGATCCTGTTTATTAGGACACTGAGAATTTTGTACACTACATCAGATGTGTACATTACACATCAATGACACAAGCAATCACATCCTAGGTAGCGCTTACTGCCTGCCAGTTGCTGTCACAAGGGGGTTACATTTGCAAGAGTCATTTAAGCTACCTACATGAGCCACAAGGGCGTTATGGATGGAGGTCTGTGGGTCACTGGTCCTGCCTGGTTCCTCTGCCTCCACCTGAGCCTCAGGGTTCAATGCTACAGGCTTCTCATCATGGTTCTGAATGCACTGGCTGGGCCGCTCCTCTGAAGAGGGATGGTTCAGGATGGCCGCCACACACAACTCCACTTGGAAGTGCAAAAAGTTATTCCAGGAGTACTTGAAAAACAGATCCTGTAAAGAGAAAGGCAGAGTGGAGACAGTGACATGCTATGCGAGTATACAGGCTGCGAGGCTGGATCAATCACAATTGCTGGTAGATTTTTGCACTGTACACAAAATTTTGCTAACTTGCACACAGTGCGTGTTTAAGAGTAAAACGATGTGTTCGGTGGACTATGAACATCCCAGCAGGATGCTGGAACTACCACAGTGATGAAGAGATGGGATGAACAATTAGCATACGGAAAGAAGTTAGAAAGCGCTACATTAAGAAACAGGCCAAGGCTAGCCTACCAGTAGTACATCCATGGTGGTAAGCTTGCAGAGCTCTTGACAGATACTGGGGTCATTAGTCTGCAGCAGGGCAGCCACCAAGCGGGCCACATGAAGGCGGGCGTTCCCCAGTGGCTCCTCTAGAACGCCAACGGTTGTCAATATTGCACTTTTCTGTATAACGAATGAGAAAGGTTTCGGTGTTATACCAGTGCAATGAATTGCAATTAAGTTCTAAAATAACACCATTCTGTCTCTTTCTTTGTTTCTGTATTCATCATCTCTCAGCTTTGCTGTGGTTTTACCTTGGGGGGATCTAGGAGAAGCTGCTGGAAGTCCTTTAAATGGGGCTCAATGGCATTTAAAATACTGCTGTTGACAGTGTAAGACCTTTCACAACCCTGAGAATACAGATCCATTAGCCCTTCCAACCTAAGAGTAGATGCAAGCAAAAAACAATATTAGGTCAGAAGACTTGAGATTCTTAAAATGATTATTGCCAGTGTTCATGCCATTAAATTGAAAAGCATAATACAGAGATGTAAACAATAAAAAAGACAGTGAAATTTAAAAAACATTTTGGGTGTAGAGGAGAGATTGTATGACTGACCCAGACCTCCTGGTCTCCAATAAGGTAAGTAGCACTTGAGTTCCATTAACAATGGAGGCCTCACTCCTCTCCCCCTCAAACATATTCTTGAGGAGCCCAGTGACACTCTCCTGTCTGAGAGGATACAGCTTTATTAGTTGAAAAAATTTTAGAGACCAAAACAGGTCCGTTGAAGGTGCGAGTGCAGAGATATGCAAGAGCACAAATATATCACAACTAAAATAAGTCTCATTATACTATAGTCTATTTGCCATCAGAAAAAAAGCAGAGTTAGTGGAACTAAGTGAAAAAACAAAGACAAAATAAACCCATAAGACTCGTGTGCTGTAGCAGGAAATGCTGTATTGTGGCCCCCATATACCAAACCCAAAACCACAAAAGTCTTCAACAATGTGCTTGTACAACAAAGCTTAACTGAGGTACTCACTGTAAATTTTGCTTAAAACTACAAGATTCTCTGTTGTATAATAACCAGATTTTGTCTTTTACACTGAACTCCGGGAAAGATGAAATATAAACTTACGACTCTAGCACAGTCAGTAATGGGTCAGCCTCCATATTCTCCTGCATCTGATTTGCCTGGTCTCGACTAAGGCGGATGATGTCACAAAGCGTTTGGGACGCATTTGATTGTCTCTGCAAGGCAAATTATTGTGAATTAGGGCCTCAAGACGAAATGCTGTGTATGATTTTTTAAGTTTCATATAGAATAAAACCATCAACTTCATGACAACATAGTACCATATAAACTAACAGCAGGCAGGCGCTCACCTCCTCATCTTTACCAGTATGGATGAGTTCTGTTAGTCTCTGAACCAGCTGCTCCTCATTCAACCACTGAAAAAAAAAACTGTATCAGCCATAATTCTCATGTGATTTCCAGGGGAGGGAATAAGTATACCGTGTATGCACAGAACTTACATTAAGGACCTCCTGCCTCAATGGGGCAGGCTCCACACAGCTGATGAGTCGAAGCAGCAGGTCCATCATGGCAGAGGCATCAATGTGTTTCAGCACCAGACCAATGAAACCTTCCTTTCTCCTTAGAAAGGAAATCACCTGGAAAAATGTGCTCAATAAAATGATATTGCATACAAATCTGGACTTATGATCATTTATCACCATGATTACAGTTTCTCTGTTTCACCAGCCTGTCAAAAGTATGGATTTTGATTAACAGAACTTTTGACCATCTATTTGGTCATATTCTCTATTTAATAATCCAATTCCCGACCACATATCTTTTTCAATCTACCTGCTCAGTTTTCCTGGCAATGAGATTGCCAATGGTTTTGCTGAAAAAGCTGGCCAGTAGCGGGTTAAGAGGCGGGTCCTGCTCCAGGAAGTGGTACAGCATCTCAAGAAGAGTCTCATCCCCACCAAGCTTATCATTTATAATAGATACGTCTGATGTCAGCAGCTCACAAGCAATGTTGGGAAACCTGAAAGGAAAACATACAATGACAATAAGATGGATTCTTGATGATGATTTTCAAATGATTATGTGATCTTCAAAAAATGCATTAGAAGTTACAACGGGAATTTAATTCTTTGGAACAACACAAAATAATATCTAAGAATAAATAAAATCAAAAACAAAAAACATTGCTTAATTGTTTTTGTAATCTATTCTGAAGATCAATATTTCATATGACAATCATATATTGTATACAATTACAATCATTCAATAAATAAATGTAAGTATATTATCGTGGTCTGCTTCGGGTAGCTTACAAAAGCATCAACTTAAACCATCCTGATGTATACATTTTCAACCAGGCACATGCCAAACAAGAAAGCCAATCATTATCCCTTGTCATTGCTTCAATCAGTGAAGTCTCACTTAAAGCGGCTCCTCTCCTCCAGGTCAGCAGGTGGGTCGGTGGTGATGAGACTGACCAGCTCCTGCATGCAGTGGTCCTGGGAGAGGAAGAGAAGCAGTCTGCGATTCTGGGCCTTGCATTCTTGCAAGACATCATCCTCCTCCATCAGCTCTCTTAGCGTCACGTCCTCCCTGTCCAGCAGCTGGTCAATGTGGGAGGTGGTATGTAGGTCGAACTTCCAAAACATGATGGCCGCTGGGACAGGGGACACAGCCCTGGGCCATGGGACGAAGGAAAAGAGGAGGCATGAGAGGACAAGACAACAAATGCGTATGTACACCTTGATAATAAACGACATTTTCAATAACTGATATTATGACACAATGCAGAAGCAGCTTCTTCTGTCATTAATTAATGGTAAATGGACTGCATTTCTATAGCGCCTTTATCCAAAGCACTGTACAGTGTTTTGCCTCACATTCACCCATTCATACACACATTCACACACCGACAGCTGAGGTAACCAGGCAAGGTCCACTTGCTTGTCGGGAGCAATTTGGGGTAAGGGTTTTGCTCAGGGACCTTCGACATGGGCATGGAGGAACAGGGGATCGAACTGACAACCCTTCGATCACTAAGTGATCACCTTACCACCCAAGTCACGCCGCCCCCTAATTAATGTAACCGCATCAAAATCTGACACTTTTTTAGAATTAGTTGTGGTAGATTACTCCACTTTGTGTAAAAGTAGTAGTTGTCTGAAGTTGTTCACCACTACAGGAAGATGATACAATTACCAACATATAACACATACGCCCAGCTAACTTTTAACACATACCAGTGGATGAAGTATAGATATCTTTAATCAGACCTCCCCCACGGGCAGGCAGGCATTTGTGTTTATGCAGACGGCAGAGAGTGTGGCGAGGCCTGGCATTTATCAGCATGGGTCTCCTCTTAGAACGCAGGCCTCTTTAGGAGATCAGACACAAAGAGGCTCACCATTCCCTGCACAAGATGAAAGCAGCACTGGTTATTATTGAATTGTACAAAGTTTCAAGGGAAGTTACACAATGCAGACTTTATTTTTATATATATATATGAAGAGTTGTGTACTGTATGGTATGAGAGACAAGCAGGACAAATTAAAAGGCCAAATTACCAAGAAAAATTACAAATAATTGATAATTATAATAAATGATCAGAATTTGGCCGGTTTGACATAGATGAGTTGAGATTGCCTATTATAAGACAGGCCTACCTTATGCGGCGGTACCACTGATGTTAGCAAGTTTATCTGCTCACCGTGGCCAGGGTTGTCACTCTTTACACACAGAGCTCAACAGAGCAGTGAAGAGACAGTGAGCCAGGTGAAGTACTCGCAATGACAATAACTAAACTTGCAACATTACTGTAAGTGCAATAAAAGTTATGCGAGTAAAAAGCTTTTCAAGCTTTTTCCCTTAGGTTTCTTTTGCTAATATTTACAAATACCAACACAACTCACTAGGTTATCAGTAACTATTAATAAAAAAACACAAACAGAAAAAATATTTCACTATAAATATATATCATATATATTTTACTAGTCCAAGTTTCTTTTTCTGTCTTAAAAAAAAGTTTTAATATTGGTTTATATCAGCAAACAATATACGCCAATATTAATATATCTGTGTTAGGCCAATATCGGCCTATAAAATCAGCAAACCAAAATATTGGTTGGGCCCTAAAGATGATTTATTAAGTTGGATTTGGGAATTCGCCATTTAATTTCTCCTTTTGGTCTCTTATAATGAGAAACTGATGGAGTACACAAATACTAATTCTTATTTTTGACAAGTAGCACAATGTAAGTAAATCAAATAGATAAACAGAAAGACATTTGTCACAGCACAGTTAAGCATGTCTTGAAATTAACTTTTTTCTACCATCCTGGGACTGCCCTGAACTCTACAATCAATCATCTGAAAGTTAATGTGCACATACCCCTTGCATTGTTACAAATAATTAATAAATGCCTCAAAAATACAGCATAATAATAAAATTAATCTGTGGTATTTATTCATAACAATGTCAAGTAAGGAATAAATGCATGATCAGACCATCTTCTTTCCATAATCGATGAAACTGAGAATAACCGACTGACTTCATTAACCAACACAATGATCAGCAGTTTCCAAAAATGTTCCATGAGGCTACTGTGTAGACAGACTAATCCAAAGTCAATTATAGGTCACAAATGCAGCATAACAATATTAAGGGTATTAGAATCATGTATTTAGCATGTTAATCTCACTTTATCAAACACTCCAACAGCCCATGTAAATATAGAGATACAACATTATGCAGCTTTAATAAGAATAATAATCCATTCCAACAAACATGTGATCAATTATAAAAAAAGGAGATCACAGAATATGGAACGGACACTGAACTCAATAAGAGGGACTTGCAGCGGGTAAACTGAGACGCAGACTGGTCACTCTGCATACCCTTTATTATTTTTTCAAACCCCATAAGGAAAATTTAAGTTGCGTTAGGGGCTTCCTTAGAATATCTACCACCTATATTTACTTATGTGCAGGCTTTCCGATCTACTCCCAGTGTCTGCAAAATTTCTACTCGCGCAACCAAAAATCTAATTGCAAATGTGAGTAAAGCAGAAGGTCTGCCTACATATTGTGAAGGCATATCTATTCTATTATTGGAATACAACAACACTCAATAAATGTATTAAACTCTGTGCTAGCTTTTTAGATCAAAGTCATGTGGTATTGGGTGGCAAAGGACGTCTGTCTGCATCAAAGAGGTATTAACTCGAGATAATAGAATTATTCCGAGGAATACGACAATAATGCCTGCAGACACACTGAGCAACATTCACTACAAAAACAACTGCCAAGAGAACTCCAGAAATATCCTTCAAATTGTATGCTTCTAGCTGCGGAATATGATAATGCATTAGGATTCAATTATATAAGAAATTACATAAATAAGGTGGATGTTGTAGTGTGTACTGCATTGTATGAATTAGGTTTGAAAGGTTATAACACATCAATGTTTACACCCTCAAATGGCTATGAACATTTATGTAGCAGCTTCCCACACTAACACAACAAATGCAGCTGGTAAATGACATTCAAACCTATTTCAAAACCACATCTTGCCACTCTGTACATGCTCATCACTCTATACCTAGACAACTGCTGAGCAAGATATATTCAACATTTCTTCCTTGAGTCTCATTATCCGAGCATATCTTCTGTTTGTAAGCAAATACACTTGACTCAACATGTAACTAAAAAAGCTTGACGCATCCCTGCCCCATGATGACTGTTCTTGTATTGTAACTAAAATACGTTACCTAATGTTTTGAACTTCTATTCTGAAATGGATTTCTTCATTGTTTATTTTAAATATAAGAAATTAAAAAGAGCAAATTCAATAACACAAATAATCAAACAGAGAACATTTTACATGACGTCACATTCAGTGCAAACAAATTTAATTGTTGTTTTTGATGTACAAAGGTTTATAATTAAATGTGTTTTACTCATCACTTTATGAGTACAAACTTTCCACGAGCAGTTGTCACTAGATGACCTTGCTCAATGTAAACTACATTGAACAGTGGCTTCTGTGAATAGGATACATCCTTTACTTGCTAACAGAACTAAAAGAAATGTGTAAATAGTTTTAACTCTATGGTTAATTTAAATCTGTTGGTAATTTTCAGTTTTAAAAAAATAAATTGAAAACTGATTTACCACCATGTTCTGTTTGTTTTTCCCCAACTGGTTGCACTCATCATTTTTCTACTTAACTAGCATACCAGCAGTGACACGTTTAACAAAATCAAATATAGTATGCTGGTATTATTAAAACCAATTATGTTCATGTCTGTGCAACGTGCCACTAATTATCCATTATGGAGGTAAAACTGAAGGAGGAAATCCAAGTGCTTCCTCTTTTTTTTTTTCTGTAGAGGACCCTGCCCTGCTCATGCAGCAGTGTCCATCTGGCACACATTTACAGAGTACACAAGTGCAATAATAACCCACTGAACGCTCCCTGTGGACACCAAGCAGGCAAGCGAATGCTTGACTTTACATCCAAAATAGAACCCACCAGAGGCAACCTCAACAAAAACAGTCTACTGGCACATGTAACAGACGATGAAAAGAGGAACAATGGCACACATGCAGGGCACATAAGTGGATGTTGTGAGCAAACAATAGTCTGTAATTAGGTAAGTTAGAATGTAGTGAAATAATGCTTTTGAGGGCAAGGGTTGCTTAACTATCCTTTCAGTATTAAAAAAAAAAAACAATTTATCAATTCCAATTTTGGACAAATAGAATAATTAAACAAAAACTCAAATCAGCAAATATAATATTTCTACTTGAATAAATGATTCTGTGACATGGAAATAATCTGCAAACAGTTATCAAAACATGAGGTCCTCTCATCTGGACTGGGGTAATGTATATAACTGAAGCAGATCCTTTAAATGGCTGATTTCACTTAGTGTCACAATATTCCGGTGCTGACTATGGCCTTTCTGTTAAATACAAAGTCTGCTCTTGTTATGCAGTCACAGAAATGTAAAAGGTTGATGGCCTAAGTGCGTTTCTTATCATCACAAACGGAATATATTTGGATTGCAGCTTGTCAAAAGACTTGGGCTCTGCAACTTCTGGTGGACATTTCTCATCATTTAACGTGTACCTAACAAATTCACTAAAAGGGCAAACAATCTAATTGTGGCATTTATTCACGCTATCCAAGAACAGCAGTCCGTAGCTAAAGAAATATAAACCGATCTGGCGGAGCCTTGGCATGAAATGCACATCAACTGACTTGTGGTAGGAGCTCAGATTTCTGTTTACTTCAAGTCCCGTAGAGGTACATTATCGAATGCAACAAAATTAAAACGTGAATGAACGTAGATACAAAGTTGTCTGATTAGTGCATCCCTCACACATATCGCTTACTAATGAAGAGTCTTTAAGTTTTACCCATTGGTTACCAGTGTTACTTAACATTTACTCAGCGGGTACGTGTATTTGCCTTCAATAACTCAGCAAGGGTTCACTGCTTTGGCCTTAGACAAACTTGGAGAGCTGCACTTCTCTCGTTAGCCTGTCAACAACTGTTCAACAACTAATATTAATTGACAAACTAATAAGGTGAATATCAGTCCAAAAGAAATAGAAGTCCGCGGATGTCGCTAGTATTTATGTTAAAACTACGTTAGCAACTACGTCTGATAAGTAATTAAACGACTATGATGCTGTTGGCAAAGTTAGCCAATTAGCCACCATTAGTTTGTTAGCTAGCGCTAAGTCGTTATTTTTGTCAGCACCAATTCCTCTTGCTAACCATAGTTCCTCCTTGCTTCTCATTACCGCGTCAGCTAATTAGCTGCTAGCAGTTAACCTGCACTGAGCTAAGTTAAGCCAAGCTCTTAAGTTAAGTTTAACTTTGTCGATTCAACAGTGGGTTTAATGTTAACTGGTTACGAGTTTAATGTGTTTCACGTAACGATTTTCCCGTCCAAAACTTACCTTTGATTGAATGTCCGCTGCCGTTCCTTTCGTATATACTTGATTGCTGATGTAGTTTTCCGTCAAGCGGTCGGCTACACTTCACAGGCTATCCAGCTAACAGTTAGCTCGCTATGTTAGCTAACCTACATTAGCCTGTAAAGGAATAGTGATTTGTTATGAAGAAGGGGTCAGTCTGCGACAGCACAGGCTAACAGTTAGCTATATTAACTTAGCTAACGTTAGTCCTATCTGGCTCTGAAGTCTTTCAAACAAACAGTTCCACCGCATTAAAGGTTACCCAGCGTCAACACCGTGTCTTGTTATTTCAAATAAAGGACTTACGATTCGTACTACCGCATGAAATAATTCAAACACGGAGCTAAGTTTAGCATGTAAAGCAGGAAAAACTCAGTCATATTTTTCGAATCAAAATGGCGACATGGTTACGGGAGCGCGCTGTAGAGCTCTACAGTCCGCGCCGACGCGCACCGACTACCAGAATCCAGTGCACTGAGCTCAGCAAAACGTGTGGTACGGTGAATGAATGTTTGCTCGGTATTTCTTCAATCGAGTGAAGTAACTGTCTTTTCTCTATTTTCTAGCTCAAGACTAATAAAATCCAATTACGCACAATTTGGGATATACCTACAACTAGTGTGTCGAGTAGTTACTTTGACATCTAATATACGGGATGAAAAGTGGCTTGAAAATGAACCTGTAGCCTTGAAGTAGTGTATGTACACTGATTAAAATGATCAGTAAGATTTGCAAGATAAGTAGAAACACAATTTGAAAAAGGTAGACTTTATAATGCAATAACTCAAGCGCAAACAGTTTTGACACATTTGGCAAAACAAGATAAGCTAAGGTTATCGCAGTCAAGTTGAGAAAGCCGTAAATTGCCAGTATCCATAAGATCAAGGAAGAAAAATAATAGTATATGAAGCAAAAGCATACATTTACTTTATACAATTATTAGGCCTGCCATCTCATGTTTTTAATTATCCAATAGAGCAGCAAATCAACTTACCCAAGCAGTTTTGAGAATGTATTTATGTAGTTTATTTGTACTGGTGGTTGGACTAAGTAATAGTTGTCAAATGACCAATCATGCCTGAAGCTTCGTATGTGGAGGACTCACAAAATGGAAAATTGGTAAGGAAAGAAGGTGAAAGTGAAAATATACATGAGGATACACCGATTTGTAAAATTTGAGAAAGTTCCTGATGATTTTTGATTAACTGTGTGAACATCTCTTTCAAGAAATGTCAACAACAAAGACAGATGACCTTTTTTACTCTTTTGACGAGTTGCTATAAAGACAAAAAAAAAACAACAACTACACGACCAAGGTAAGATGTTGTATGTCTGGTGTTTGTTCCTCCCTTCAACAGTTCAAAGTTATTGGTATAACAGTGCTTAAATTACAACTATTCTCATTATTTGACATTCGTATTTCATCACTAATGGATATATACTGTATATTGGTGATTCTTTCTTTCTTCTATCGCTTTCCTAATGTTTTTGTCGTTCTTTGCTGCTCCATTCTCGTCCTGTCGTTTCTTCCCTCATCTGTCCTCTCGCTTCCCCACAATGCATTGCGTTCACTCGTTGGATCATGGACCAAAGCGGTAAGCAAACTGCACAGTTGGGCCGACTTTAGCAAATTCAGATTATACGTTTTTTTATTTGCATATCGCAGTAATAAGCATTGTTCTAACAATTCTTCAGCTAATGGCACATCACTGATCTAGTTGGGCTATGTGCTGCGACAACCTGTTCTCTGTCACAGCCGATATAAAGCTGGCGTGGTCCATGTTAGCTAGCTGGCTAACGTTATGCTAACTCCCAAATGAACTGTTCAGCGAAAGTGGACGAGCTGCAAAGTGCTAATTTGCCGAGTCAACGCAACCACACGTAAAGTTTAAAATGGATCCATATAATTACTTTATATTTTAACAAACATGTTCATTCCCCTGTTATGGCTGATAAAACTGCGATGGAGTTCGAGCGCGAATGCTTCCTGCCCAGTAGTAGCACAATGCTAAGCTAGCGGGGCTAATTCGGAGAGCTCCAATAGCATCGTAATACTTTATATTTATTTACTGTTGCGGACAGGTCCATACAAGCAAAATGTTTGGCCTCGGCTTGAAGGCTACAATTCTTACAGTTTGTGTGAAGTACCACGTAGTGAGGTAGCCAGTTTGCTCTACAACTTATGTGCGGATGCTCATATGCCGAAGACGCCCTTTCAATTGATATACAGTAACCCCTATTCCCTTTCATCCAGTACAAGTTAATTCAAATGTTGTCGTGAAATTCATTTGCTATACACTGCGACAATGCGTCTCCAACGAATGCCCTCTTGGTATAACGCAGATGTGTAAATAATGATCTTTTTTATTGACATCCCATGTATTGAAACATGAGTTGAAATAGACGTCGAGTCGTGCTTTTATTGAGTACTTGTTCAGGTTTTTAATTAATTTGTGCTATATGTTTTTTGAGTGCTATATGTAAACTTAACACCAAGAGTTTTACACACAGAAATAATGTTGGAGGTCAGTTATTTTCACTGGTAAACGACTGTGGCACTAGATCAGTCAACATCCCGACTAAGAAAAAAAAAAAACAACATAAATTTGTGAGATTGTACCGCATAGAGTTTGAAGTATGGCTGTTAAAACTATGTAAACACCTGCCCACTCTGAAAATCTCTTGAATACACGACAGGAATGGCCCCTTTTGTGGAAGTTGTATCTGAAACCAGGACTGCCATCAATTGAACTTATTTAGGATGTCCTGCAACTTCTAATTTATGCAAGCTGTGCTCACCAACCCTATCAGCTATTATCAAACAATCCTATTCAAAGTTGACAGTCCAGCAACCATGAAAATAACCATCAATTTTATCTGCGTTATGGCCATGTTATGCTCTCTACCATCTTTCTGAATATGTTTTTGTTTTTTCGATACTTATTTTCCTGACTACCGCAGTTCCGGCGCCACATAGCTGTACAAAAATGATTATGTTGCACTCTTGTGATCAAAAAGAAGATTTTTTGATGGTGTGTTGGTAGAGCTATGTTTTGCTAACCATACATTATGGGTAGTTATTACTCTATATTGGCAGCCACTCATTGTGTGATAACATTAAAATAAAGTTAACCCTTGTCTAATCTCGTGTTGAAAATTTTGGTGATGTCATATGAAAACCCTTTATACTCTATATCTGGCTACAAGGTATTTATGTGAAGGTAAAAAGAAAATGTTAAGATACCCACGCAAGTGAGTCTATATTTCTTGCCCAATCTCCTAAGCAGACAATGATCTTCAAGGAAGTGATGGCTCTGGGATTCTTGGTGGCCCTGATGTCCGCAGACGGATCCCCATCAAGCTCCTATCCAAGCAGCCCTTAAGGAGCAAACCTCCGCCTCGTGCCCAGAGGCCCAACAGCAGGCCAATTAAAAACGAGCCTGCAGAAGATGGCGAGTTTCTCATTCTTGACTTACTAAATTGTTTTAAAAGAACAGCATTGTTGATGTGTGGTCCCTCACATTTCAGTCCTGGATTCAGGCTCATGCTTTGAAAAGAGTCACTTGGTTTGTTTTTTTTAACCCTGAGCAATAAATATTAGCCAAGCAGCTCATACAGAATGATAAAGCTCATAATGTGTTGTTTCTTGCGAGACAGTTGATAGTTCGTAACTCTTAGACAAATGTACTGTGTGTTGTGATTGGTGATGACTACAGCGTGACCACTGTTCCACTGTGCATTTCAGTGTATTATTTTGATTGTTTCCGTATATTTAGCTGTTTCCATTGAATCCTTCAGCAGATTAGTCTATAATACAAATGTAAATATTAACTATATTCATTGTTTCACTGGAGATGCCCCGGAAGCATTTCAGAGAGAGAAATCTTACAGAACTCTTGAAGCCGCTGAGTTAGCCTGTGGAATAACAGCTAACCGGGACTTCAGGGCTTTCTGACTGTGAAATGTAAAATCAGTACTTTGTTTGTGTTTAACCAGATGGATTCAGCTTCAAGCAAGAGGAGCGGTTTGATTGTGGAGCCAAAGCCGGTGACGTGTTTGCAAGTCAGAGGAGATTCCCCCAGCATCTCTTCTGGGATTATAAGGTACATCAGATGCACAGAATCAAACAGATGGGTTAATAGTCATGTGAACACATGCTGATTCCAAATTCATTGGTTTGTAATCCACAAAACACTGAATGATGTCTTAAATTGACTTTCTTGAACATGTGTGGGAAATGGACCACAGCTGAAGTAGACGGACTTATAATTGGGACCACAAATTTAACAGGGAGTGCTGCGCTCTGACCTCTAAGTCACCAGTCAGCGTTTAGCCATATCCAAATAAGTGTTTTTTGTAGCCTTTTTTTATTGTTACGTCTTGCTCCTTTTCAACAGTTAAATCTGATTGGCGAAAGGGATGAAGTACCGATTCACTTCTGTGACAAATGCGGCCTTCCTATTCAGCTTTATGGTCGGATGGTACGTACTTGGTTCCTCAGACTTTACTGTAAAAAAGTCAGTAAGTAAGTTTTTTTTTATCTAACCTTTGCCCTTTAATCCTCAGATACCCTGTAAACATGTTTTCTGCTATGACTGTGCTTTGCTTCATGAGAAGAAAGGAGAGAAGATGTGCCCTGGGTGAGTTTAATGTTGTTGCTGTCCTCACAACTACAAGTTCATTATGAATGAAATTTAAATTGTGAAGGAGTTTCCTCTCTAAAAGAAGGTAGAAATTCATGGTGAGATGCTCTTCAAAATCACAAGTGTTATAAATATAGAACATAATGGTAGAACGTTCTCCCATGTGTATTGCTGCATTGTATCACTGAACCCTTGTCCCTGTTTCTTTAGTCTCACCCTCTACAACTGCACAGACCCAGTGCAGCGCATCGAGCAGTGTCAGCGCGGCTCCCTCTACATGTGCAGCGTTGTGCAGGGATGCAAGCGCACTTACCTGTCCCAGCGTGACCTGCAGGCCCATGTCAATCACCGCCACATGAGGGCACCAAAATCATCCACAGGCCGTTTGGAGCCTGTGCACCTGCCCCCGACCCCTGAGGTTCCTGAACGATTTCGCGTGCCCCCACCTCACTTACCCAAGAACCATGTCCATCTACCCAACCCACTTCAGCATGGGAATCATGATCCCTACAGTCAGCCGCCACCACAGACCGCTCATGAATCCCAACCACCAGCCTCTGGTCTTGGACCTGAGACGTTCCGCATTTCCACTGTAACCACGCGCAAACATAGCAACCTCATCACTGTGCCCATCCAGGATGATTCTTCCACTCGTGAGCCTCATCCTGGGGGGCCAGGACCACCCCAGCCACCCCACCACCACCCTGGGGACTATCCCGGTCAGCCACCTGTAGTGTCCCACTCTCACCACATGATGGCACCACCACAGCAGCACTTTGGTCCCCCACCTCCCCCCCCACCCCCCCCCCC
>OMNV01003240.1:204746-235936 GCA_900303265.1 Brotula barbata
TGGGACACCACACATGGTGTACAACCAGGCCCCCCCTCCTATGTCCTCTGCTCCTCCACCAATTACTCCACCACCAGGCCACATCATGGGCCAGATGCCCCCTTATATGAACCACCCACCCCCAGGACCTCCACCACAACACAGTGGCCCACCTGTCAATGCCCCGCCACCTCATCACTATAACCCCAACGCCATGCAGCAATTCTCTGAAGACCAGGGCACCCTCAGCCCCCCATTCAACCAGCCAGGTGGGCTCAGTCCCGGAATGTGGCCTGCTCCGAGAGGTCCGCCCCCTCCTCGGATGCAGGGTCCCCCTCCCCAGGGCCAGATGCCAGGACCGCACCATCCAGATCAGTCCCGTTATCGGCCATATTATCAGTAAACTGCCATCTGAATGAATGGGCAACGGTCTGTGTCCCCCTGTTGCATACCAGTTGTCTGAATAACGTGATAGTAAACCTCAGGGTTACAGGATGTAGAACTGTCATTTTGATAAAACTGCCCCAAAATCACCTTGTACGTGGTGCACATTTTAGTTAACTGTACTGAACTTCCCATTGAACATACTTAAGACTCTGAGAAGAGCAGGAGTAACTCCTGGTAAATGTCTGTATATATGTCAGTTGATTTCATGTATTATACAATGAAAAACGTCAACAGTCTCAATAAATTTTTAACATCAGATTTCCATCTTATCTTTGTTCACGAGAAAGAAAAATATTTCGTTATTTATTGTAGATATTGGGTTCTTTTAAGCTACAAATATCCACAAGTTTCATTGATAAAACTTGAAAAACAAAAAGTAGAAACACCTAGGTATGAACAAAATGTTTGTTACAGATTTTTATTTTACTTTTGCTATGTCAGGAATCTCATTGCATGGGAACTTGTAAACTTGCTTGTGTAATTTGAGTTGTTTTTTAGTTATAATAGTTAAACATTACAGATTTTTTTACATGAAGTAGTCAGGGCTGGTCTCTAATGTTTGGGTATTTAAATTGTGATTACTTTAGGTGTTTAACAAACTTTCTTTGCCTAACCTCGGTTAGAGGACAAGTTACCGTCATTACTCCATGTTGCGTCCAATTAGTTGTGGACACAAAGAAGGAAAGGAAGACAAATCAGTGGTGTGACAACACTTTGCACTAGGGTTCCATTTTAGATGTTGGTTATTTGACATTGTGTCTGTCGAGTAACTTTATAGTCCATTGGTTAAATCGCTGACAACACTGATAAATCAATTGGTATTTGACTCCACTTTCCAAGCTCCTTAAAAAAACCTGTTAAAAAAAACAGTTATTAGTTATAATAGAGTTATTCTATAGATAGAATAGAGTTATAGAGTATTTTCACATTAATTCATCACATCATATGAAATTTTTGATTTTCCTTTTAAATTTTCCTTTTCTTTTCAGTGTGGGTATCATTTCATACAGATTTCCCCAACACACATCTTTATTTGGAAATTTTGAAAACTTTGGCCCTTTCTCTAGAATATAAAATAAAACTAGTGTAACTAGAAGACGGCACATTGGAGATTACACCAGAGTTTAAGTTTTCATTTGAGTTTCCTCTGAATGTGGGGTTGAAAGCTGTGCTTATTGGTTCTAAAAATGTTATAAAATATCCAAATCTTCTGCGATGTAATGTTAGGGTCTTTGTGAGGCACATCTCAGTTCTTGACTTATGGATGATAGCAAAATGTTAATCTGCTGCTTTTAGTGAACAGCTGGACTTTCATGAATGAGTTTTTAGTTGATGTCATATCAACCGTTTCATTGGATCATTTGTTTATTTAATCATTTTGAAACACATTTGCATACATTAATATTCTTTATTAAAAAGGTTTAATTCAAGATACACAATGAACCACAAAAACTCACTGGATCCTTTGTACTCAACACATTTTAAATTCTGGCTTTTCAAACAGGACATAAGTATAATTGTTTGGTCAAACGTTTTACATGTTATGACATAGGCAGTAAAGAGGTCGCCAAAAACTGAAACAACAGTGTTTGAAACATTTTTGCACAGTCATTGTTCAAACGTGTATGAAGACGTTGCTGGGGGGACAGTTGCTCTCCTAGAGTCTGGCACCTGATAACTTGAAAAGAAGAAAACTTCAGTGAGATTCACAACAATGAGCAGCAGGGGGAGCATCCACACAGAAAGTTTTTCCTTACTGCCTGCTCTTCACTGTCCTTTTGTTTTTCAAGCACATGAAGCATGGCGTCATGAAGAGTTGGGTAGAACATGGAGGTTTGGATCTCCTCATCAAAGAACATGCAGCTGTGTAGTTTTTCTATGATATACTCTGAACGAGGGAGTACTGTGTTAGAGGTTATAAAAAAAAACAGCATAAGAGTGTGACCACTGATTTCACCAGAACTCACCGTCACAAGAAACTATGTAAACATCCACTTCAATACGGACAAACTCTCGGATTGTCTGTGGAAAAAACAGCAATTACTATTTGTATTTATGCTCCACAGAAATCAATGAAACCACCTACATTAGTTAGGAAGAAGTAAAAATACAACATTTGCCAAATATGCCTGTAGTGATCTAAAGTCCATGTGAACTGTAGTGAATGGGCTAAAACAGTCAATCACAGTTGCTGCTGTCAATGAAATCAATTTCTTTATTGAGTGCGATCAGCTATCAAATGTTTTTACCGTTTTGAGTCCCTTCAAAGCAGAGATGTCGAGGAAAGACACAGCAGAGAAGTCCAGGATCAGGGTGTGGATGTCCACTTTGGGAACATTGACGGTACTGGGACTCACTCTATCCAGATCAATCCAGTAAGGATGGCCCTTCTGATCAGTGGGTAGGTCCAAGTCCTCCATGGGGACATCATCCTTTGTTTTGTTTTGTTCTGTCCACTCTGTGAACTGTATAACAGATGTGGAAAATGTCAAGTTAATGCTACAAGGTATTTTCATGTCTGAAATTAGAGTTAGGACACACGGTATCTGCATTAAATGGTCATAATGACACAATTAACCTTTTTCATGTTCAACAGTATCTTTATTCAAGGGTCATAATCACAGAAAAGCCCAATTTAAGCTTTGTTCAATTTTTTGAAGCATTTCCTCATTTTTATATGAGGAAATGGCTTTCGTCAGCCACATTTCAGAAAGATTCAGAGGGTTACGACAGGTGCTCATAATTGCTTCAACAAGATTATCCCACTGGAACAGTTATCTCATTACTGTGTGACATCAAACAACTTTCATGTGCTCATGACTTAACTATTGCATGATGAAGATAAGTTAAGATTTTTAAACCTGTTATCTAGTCTTAAATGTCAGCCCAGCAGTTTTTGCATACCTCCGATTGTTTGTTTGTTCAGAAGATGACTCAAAAAGTTCCTAAATGATTAGGATAAAACTGGGTGGTCGAGGGATGGTGCAGGGAAGAAACCGTTTTATTTTGGTGCTGATCCAGATTGGAGTTAATAATAATAATAATAATAATAACAACAATAATAATGCTATTAATAAGATCATATCTTCCTTCTTGTCTAGAAGGTCCTTCCTATGTGTTCATGTTGTGGCATATCCTAGTAAATAGGATGTCCCACATGTTGAAGAGATTGACCACTGAAATATGCAATAATTTATTAAAAAGTTGTATTATTAGAAGAACACTAATTTTGTTTAAGCTTGTTTAACTTTGGCTTATATGGACCTTTTAAGTTATTTCAAGGTAGTATTTCCAGATAGTCATGTATGTCTTATGTCTGTAAGACTTCAATTGCTCTATATAATGTTTAAAAAAGTATTTTTTAACATAATTCAATGATCATCTCTGTAAAAATGAAAGGTCTTACCTCTGATAACTTTTCATTTTGCTGCATACTTTTCTCGATTTTCTTGAGGGCCTTGTTCCTCTTCCTCAAAACCCTCAGGGGATTAAAACCAACCTGGAACAAACAAACTCTTCACTTTCATGTTGTTTATCTGCGAGACAATTGTACTGAGACAGGATGAAATAGCAAGTTATCCTCTGGCATACGTACAGCTTTTGCAAGCTTGTCTCTGAAGAACTCAATATTGGCAAAGAAGATCGGCGAGGGTATCCTGAAGATCTTTACTCCATTTGGTTCGTACATCTGAAGAGGGAAGGATTGTGTTAAACACATGCTTTCAGTTTGTTTCAGAGGTTTTACAAATCACTGAAACACAATCAGGAAAAGATGCTTTAAGCTGCATTTAAAACACGCCACACTCATAGCTGGCTAATTATTCCAGGTCCTGAGTGTTACAACGGACAGTTAGACAAAGGGATGCTGAATAGACCCTGATCAGAAGGAGCTTGGTTACGGAGAGATTCATAGTCTAATAGTATCTTAAAACCATCCTTTTTTTACCGACAGCCCATGTAGTAATGCAGGGGAGACGTGCCCATTCTAAACAATGAGCACTGTTACAGCTGACCTCAGTTTTACTACAATTATGCTTAAGGAAGCTGTTTAAAAGAAATGCATCATCTGCATAACAAACATATTTAAATATCTGATTGTCTGAGTGTGAACATATAAATGTGAAGGAGAAATGAACCAAGTATTGAGCCCTGGGTAACACCAGAAGAGAGAAAAGAAATTTCAGGAGCAAAGGTGCAAGAGGAATGCTGCTTGAGTGAGTGGATATACATACATGCAGGTAATCCTTACAGTCTCTGTAGAGGTCAGTCCCACGGATGTTGGCCAAGACACTACAACGGGGGCTGGAGCGACACAAACAAGATTTAAAATCGATTTGGAAAAAACAGATGCAGTGGTAACTAATAATAATAATAACAATGATAATGTTAGTTTGAACGTTCCAGGAACATCAATCAGACTGCAAACATCAACTAGAAACATCGACAAACATCAGCAACAACTAAAATTAAAAAGTAACAGTTGGACTGAAATAGCCTGGAATGCAGAATAAAAACATGACTTTCATAAAAATGGACTCTTCAACTCTTCCTTTGTGGTGTGTAGGTAAGCGGGAGAATTCAGGAGAGAATAAGTGCAACTCTTTATATGACATAGTGTTTTTGGAGACTTGACTAGCATAACAAGAACACCATTTATCTGAAATTTAGGCCTTTCAGATTTTTCATCAAGATGATCTGACACTGTTGAGCAACCAAAATGTTGTGTCAAAAAACAATAGCGATTTTCATTCTCAGCTATTGACAGCAGGAGATAAAAAAATGCACAATTACAACTGAGTCCTGAAGACGACAGTAAGCAGCTCCATTCCTAAACCCGCAGCCAGGCCCAGATCCAATCCCAGCAGGATGGAAGCAACAAACGTTCCCACCCACACCACCTGAACACGTACAAACAGGAGGGGTCAAATCCTACAGTCAAATAAATGAACAACAGTACAGTGAGCAGAAAAGAGCAGATAACTGTATACATTTACTGAGTACTTACACAGTCTGGTTTGTCCCTCCTCCACAGATACCCGATCTCTCTGACCTGCATCAGCATGCCCTTCAGGTTGACAATAACCAGGGCACCCAGGACGGACTGGATTCATGTCAGGGATTAAGAAAAAACAAAACTGAAGTTATCTCAGTTATCCAAGTTTGCGCCTAAAATTAAATACATTGAACAATACATAATAAGACATGGCAATTAAGACGTGAGCCTCACCGTTGGAAGTGGCTCCAGCAGAAACCCAAGTGACAGGGTAACAATCATTGTAATCACCGCGGAGATCAGCCCAGCGACCTGTGTTAGTAAAAAGTTAATCATTCATTCTCGTGACAGAGTAAGAGTCATCAGCACAGTAAAACCGATGCTGTAAACTCAATTTGCTTTGTGACCTGTGTTTTGCCTCCTGAGCTCTCCTGTATTGCCGTCCTGGAGAGTGCAGTGCTGGCTGCAAACGACTTGAAGCTAGCACCGAATATGTTGCTCACCCCAAACGCAATCAGCTCCTGGGAGGAAAGGATGAATAAAACACCGGAGCATATTCCACAAAGCCTGATGTGCATTCTTATTCTTATAGGGCTGAGTTTGACCTGCCCGTCTCGTGTTTGAAACACATAAAATCAACAATAAAATCAGCAATATCCAATGTAAGATAACTTTATTTCTTTATATTTTAAATTTATACAGGGACTGTCATTCTTTTTATACTTGGCATTAGTAACTCATTAACTACTGCAACTCTGGAATGTTGAGAAGCATCTGCCAAATTGATTGAAATGGGACTTACTTGGTTGCCATCGATGCTGTAATCGTGTTTGATGGAGTAGACCTTGGCCACAGAGAAGGCAACAGCAAAGCCCACAATGGCTATGGGGAAGGCCTCCACCGCACTCAACTTGAAGACCTCCACACTGGGAGCTATCGGAGACTCATACCTGAAAGATGCCTTTGTTTATATTTAAAGGACCCTACAAAGCAGCAGCCTGTTCATCATCTTAGATCCAAAATTGACTAAATCAAGAGGAGGAGTTCAAACTTACCCACTAGTCATTTCACCAATGACAGTTACATTATATCTCGCCTTAAAGGTGAAGTTATAGGACAGAAGACAAGCTATCACAGTCTGTGCAAAGAGAAGAGGAAAATGTCAACGTTGCCATCTGAATTTACCACGTAAAGGCGTGTAGTTAATGAGATGAAACATTTTCCCTCACCATGATGATCTCTATGGGGATGGGCACGGGCAGCTTGTGTTTGAATCGGTCATTTAGCTCCTTCACAATTAAAACCACCAACATGATGACTATGGATGTCACCAGGTCGCAGATGTTGGTGCTGGTGATCTGGATGAAAATCTCCTTCAGGGTCTGGGCAAAAGGAACAAACGTGTTGGCAGTCAGCCTGATGAAAAATGGAACAATAGGGTGCGGCTCGGAAATGTTGTTGAGGACATTTTCATTTTTAGCATTAGAAAGGAGACAGACACATCTCCTGCAGAGACCTCCACCCACCACTGTATGGGACATAAAGTGATACAAGAGCAACTTGTACAGGAAAATATATATTACAATATATATAGATATAAAATATATAGAGAAATTATTATATATTATCGCCTATCACACATTTAAATGACTTTTCCAACATTTTTTGGGGATATATGGTCTATCTTTTCGAACATTTGCATGTCTGGACCAAGGGTTGACCAATACACAGAAACATCAAAAGTTGTTAACTAAGCAGTCATTGAAAATGTTGATGGTCATTATTAAGAAAATGATTGATAATTGAATGCAGCAATCAACCAATTAGAATTGTTGAGAGGTGTATAATGGTACTGTACATACACAGCACTTCACCATGGGTGAGATGAAGCTCAGTGAAGAATGAGAGAGAAGGGCATTGTAATATGAAGCCTAGAAAAATCTTTTACAAGACACTACAAGAAAAGCTTATAGAGTTTAAATAGACTTAAAAACATTAATTTATAAGCTTCCAACACGCTAGAGTTGAACTCAGAAAAACTACTGGCAGCTCAAAATCACCACAAGGTCCCAGATGACGCTGCATGACAGTTTGTATAATAATACACGAGCCAGGATTCAGATATCCACATATAAGTGCACTATGGTGTACTTACAGATATGATAGAGAGCGGTCCACTGAAGCCAGGGACGACCAGCCCCAACACAAACTTCAGCTGGGACACCAGAATGTGAACCGCAGCTGCTGTTGTGAAGCCAGACACCAGAGTATCAGACAGGTAGACTACGATAAATCCCACCTGTAGAAGACCCATGGCAAGCTGCATGGGAGAGTTAGAACACGAGAGAGAGAGAGAGAAAGAGAGAGAGAGAGAGGCAGGCATGAGATCGAGGTTTCAGCTCCTGTCTGTATAGAAGTGTGTAAAAATTTACTTTTTACTAGACAGTGCCTGACAAAATGGGCCCAGTGAAAAGAATATTGTGAATTCTCTAAGCTCACGACTTAAAATGGACTGATGTCTAAAAGTCAACTTTCATGAGCAAGAACTCCTTCTCTGCAAATTCAATTTTATATTGCAACAAAAACTGAAACATATGGAAGCCCTAAGAGGCAAGCACAAAAGTTTTTCAGATACGCTCATTATTACGTGTTTATTTTTGTAGTACTGATTTCGTCCACAAGTGGGTACCATATAAGGTTCAGTTCCGGGTTCGGGAAAGGTTTGGTTCTGGGTTTGGGTTAAGGTCAGGTTCAGTTTAGGGATAAGTTCGGGTTTGGGTTTGGATTAGGATTAGGTTTATGGTTAGGGTCAGGCTTAAGGCTACGTTTAGTGTGACGGTTACGTCTCAAAGTATGCCGTTAGCTAAGGTCATAGTTCTCTCCAACAATGTAAAGAAGATGTGCATCACAGGGGATTTAGGAATGGCTACATGCAATAGCGTCTAAAAAACAATAAATAAATATGCAGCGTATTCCTACCTACGCACTGCTGTGATTTAACCGAACTAGCTCACGAACTGACCGCTGACGTCAGCATAGCTAACGGGAGTGGTAGACTAGCACATCTTGAAATACTATGCTCTTGTTCTTTTTAAAGAAAGATTAAAAATATATACATAGAAATATATGAAATGGATTCCTAGCCCAAAGAAAGACACGAACCATGCTAAAATCACACATTGGATAGTGGTACCCCCTTATGGCCAAAATTGGTACTACAACAACAAACAAGAAACCTTTTTTTGCTTGCTTCTCAGGGCTTCCGTAGAAACAGGAACTCAGGACGATAGGATCTACAACGAAACCTGTAAATTAAACCTGCTTTTCAAAACATATACCTGGAAAATCCCCATGAGGAATGTCACGGAGGATGCCACCAGGACTCTCTGCTGGTCCCTGTTCAGATCCTCAAAGCCTGTAATATTTGCCGCTGGTCCATTGTCTGGCACCAGGCGGGTCACAATCGCTCCTATCATCAGGCTCAGAACTGGGAAGGCACCTGCAGGGAAGGCACATCTGGTACAATCACCCCACCATGATGATAACTTTCACATGAATATTTCAGGGTACATGACTGGACGATGTTAAAGGAGAGTTTTTCATTCACACCCTTTTCCAAATTTTCCATCAGTTTTGGTCCAGTAAGTCAAACTGGTGATGTCCCACTTCTCTGAACTGTATTACATACCTACAGATATGTGTCTTGAAGTGCCCAGGAAGAAGTATGTGAGCATGGGGAAGAAAGCCGTGTAGAGGCCATAGCTCGGGGGAAGCGAGGCCAGCAGAGAGAATGCAAGGCCTGAGTACAACACACACATACATAACTGATATTTAAACTGCATTTCTTAATTTTGAATTTGAAAAAGACAATAATTTACACAAGGTATAATGTCAGACACAAATGTAAACATTGTATGTATTAATTAGCATTAGTTACCAACACTTCATGTTAACAAACACCAAGTGAGATTTTGGTACAATGTCACAAAGAAATGATTGATTACATTCATTTACTTCTTTCATATATTTTGCTTTATGTCAGAAAAGCTTCCAGAAAAGCATTTGAACAGAAAACTTGCCCTAAACGTGAACCTCTGTCAAAATAAATGAGCTCATTCTTCAGACAAACAATGAAGTATTGATCGACTGCACATCTGCCCATTATGTGTGTGAAAGAGGAAGATCCTACCCTGCATAATGGCCACCAGACCAGTGCTGACTCCTGATACCACATCACCCAGGAGCCACTCTTTAATCCGATAGATCTTCATCCATCCAATGATGGGCAGGAGAGTGAGCACGGCGTTCTTAGCACGTTTGGAATCACAGCTGTATTAGGAAAAAAAAGCCTTAGGAGTGAGACACCAACACAGCCTCAAAACACTGCAGATCAGTCTGAAATGTTTTCAGTAAAGAGTGTGAATGATCAAGTGACAAAAAAATCTGTTATGTGAAACACGGGTGACTTACGTCAGGTACTGTTTGACATGGTCCAGTATGGTTTTGTGTGACCTGAAGATTTTCTGATGTTCTTCTGCAAAGTTGTCCTCTGAATACACGGGTCTTGTCACCACGTACTGTTTCCTCAAAGTAGCCATCCTCACACCATGGGAGTTTGAGAAACCGGGAATCAGATTCAAATGTCAAATTCGGAAATATCAATCTCTACAAGAACCTTTGCCTGCAGTTGCCCACAGCACTGATCTCTCTCTACATACCTAATCTGTGATCTGCGATAATCTCATCACATTGTGCTTTTTGTCTTTACTCTGTTCAATCATTAACACTAACATGAGGACCAATTCACTAAGTTTTATGTTTTATTGTTCATTCACAGGATCAGATTGTACATGGAGATGTTTCCTAAGACTTTTATGACAGATGTCAAAGAAACAAAACATTAACAATTACGCATCCACACCCATGCTGCCCACTGCTGTTTCACACAGATTACTTAGTACCACTGTGTAAATACTTCACAACATTCTTGATCTCCTGCTAAAACTCCATTATCCCGTATGTTAGCTACATTACAGACCTAAAAAAAAGTAAACAACAACAAAGTGTGCAACTCACTTCACCCAAATATCGAACAAATAGATAATCTATTCTAATCTATCTCCATCCTCTGATTGCATCCAAATCTGAGAGGTAGTCCATGGGCCAAGAGAGTTTGAAAACCCCAATCCTACACGGCTGTTGGCATGTGGTTGTTATAAACGCGAACGTTAGATTGTTGCTATGGTGCTCTGGATGGTTGTTAGGCTGCTGGAGAAATTATGGTTTAGCGGGCCTCACCATAATATGCTTACCAGACATCCACAGTTTTCCAGAATAAGGAGTGACCAATTTAACTGGTGACTCTAAAGCCGCGTTATCTCCTGTGGGTGACACAAATTCACTCAAGTGTATAATTTAACGACATTTGAACAGATAGTATTCGGTTTGATATTCTAACTTGACAGGTACTTCTACCTTTTTGGCTAGCTACCTATGACTCCATGGCGCTCCTGTTTTTAGCCACAGCCATGTTGTGGCCCTCTCTGTTGCTCGGGTGGTGCTGAGGATGGCTTTCCCCCTCCTTCACTCTCCCTTGATTCCCATTGCTGAAGACTCTGACTGTTGCCGTCTGTCGGTAGGCTGGAGTTCAAAAAGCAACATTACAATCTGAGAGAGTGGATGAAATTGAGCTGTAAGATAGCAGTGTTTATTTAGACAATGTAGATAAAAATGACCTAAAATCTATTTGCTGCTTTCACAGATAACAAAGATTATTGAGTTTAAAAGATAAACTCTCACCTCTAACAGTTACTTTACTCCAAGTTGGACTAGCCAAAGTAACTGTTTTTAATCCTTATTATTGCCAATTTCTGCTCCACGTGCCTACATTTTAATATGCATATTTTGGACAGAAATGACTATATTTCTAAGGTCTAAGTTATAAAAATCATGCTTACCAATATACAGATCCAACAGATCTACACCTTTAATGTGACTTCCTGTCAAACAAATGCTCATGTAATGCATTGATATTTTGAAAACGTGATTTTATACAAAAACACAGTAGAGGAAAAGTCCATAAACTCACGCTGGCTAAAATGGGCTGCAGGTTAAAAATGTTCACAAAAGGAGATCAGAGTTAACAACTCTATTAAACCAATATCGAACGTATTTCCTCCTCGCCAGGTGCTCTTCATTCATCACAAACTACAGGAGGAAGTCAAAGGTTTCCGCTCCAGTCAGGAATCTGCCCATCACAGGAGAAAAACGAGAGAAAAAGGAACTTAAACGGGACTCTCGAACCCGCCGACTCACAGACTGACTGATCTGGTCATGCATTCCGCATTCCACTAAGTGTGGACTCAATGATCGATACCCTCGAGTACTTTACCCCGACCTCCATGACAACACGGCGCTGGACAAACTATACATTTGACGCTCAACTATTTCACAACACCAAAAGCACACATGGCTTTCCTGAACCTTAAAGAACGGTAAGTCTCACACACCACACACCATAATGCACCCAGGCCTCATTCTTATCATTTCTTGTCTGTAATATGATGTTATGTGCATCCTCCTCCTCCACTTTGACCCACGGGGACGCGCAGAGATGAGACCCCCTATCTCACCTGATTTTAAACATGTGCAGACTGACATACATGGGCCTGTGTATCATTTTGATCTTTCTATGTCTCCTGATACAGCTGCCATGCCTTCACTTCAACCAAATCAAATGGTGTATTTGATAAATAAACCCTGACTCCATTTAAAATGAACGTTTTAGACTGATAGCAAGTTTATTGTTGCATCATTCCACAAATGTCTCGGCCACTGTTTTTCACCCCAAAGTCTCTGACATTTATTGATACTTTTCCGTGGCATCCAAATATACTGAAAAAGTATCCAGTGATTAAATGGCAAGTGAAAAAAGAGGCATGTTTTCAAGAGAATGTTCCAGAAGTGGACTCACACTGTCTACAACTAGTTTTTTGACAAAAAATATACATACATTTTAAAATTGAAATTAAGTAGTGTTATAAAGTTAACAAAAAAATTAAGTTTATACATCGTCTTCTGTTAAAAAAATCTGAATGCTCACCCAACACTTGGCAGGAAAAACACGAAGCCACTGTAGGGTCCTCGGATTGGTCCGCCCAACTGCACAGAAGGCTGCTTTCTCCCTTTGGTTTGACTCTTGATAAAGTATTTGGGATATCAACACTGTGATCATCACTGTCTCATCAGCAAAAATACACACAAATTAAGACTTTTAAATTAATTGGAACAGGTCTGAGAATATGCAAAGAGCAGAATGGAAGGAAGGAAATACTGAGTCATTCTGGACACCCCTCTACTTTTTTTATCCTACCGGTATCATCCATTGTCCTACAGTGTAGTTGGAGACTACTTTAATTGATCTCTTTTCAAGCTGCAGGTAACTCGATATTTATCAGCCACATTTTTCATAACTTGGCCAGGCGGTGACTCTAGCAGGGCAGTACCCCCTTGAGACCGGGCAGTCTGATTACAGTCGTGGTGGGTACACTATATGGGTTGGGGTTTCCTGTAATTATTACAGGACCGTAACTCAGTGTCTAAAGATGTAAATCTTTTTTAGCTTTCCTGAGTTTCTCCGCTGGGGTAGTTTCCCAAGGCGGTGTTTTCCAGGTGTTGTTGTACCAGACTTTTGTCTCCACTCCTGTAGACATCCTCCTCAGCTGCTTGACTTAAACTGTGATCCATGGCCTGTTGTTATAATATCATCTGAATGTTTTGTGCATGAGAATGTAGATATTACAAATATTCATGATGATGTTGGTGAGCTCAACCTGTTTGGAAGTTGCAATTACAAACACTCCTCAGTCAGTGCAGTCAAGGCAAAGTTACAGGATTATCTTTGCCTCATTGGTCCATCTCTTCAGTGGAGGGTGTAGAATTAGCAAATTTAATCTCCACTTTGTTTCACCGTATGGGACAAAGAGACGAAACCAACATATTACAGGCTTGTCCCATCCTTTCTGCAGCAAGAAGTTCCTGTGCACTAGGTTATCAGGGTCATCTGAAACAGATGTTTATCTTCCTCCTACAGGGCAGGATGTAGGATGATGGGAAGATAACATCAGGGAATGGACTCACTTGAAACTCAGTGAGGCAATGAGAGCTGCCGAGGACAGAGAGGGATGGAGAGAGCTGGTCAACAGATCATCTGTGGTGCCCCAACGACCCTTCGGGGTTATGGGATAGTAGTAGTAGTACAGGGCAGGATGACACACTCATTCCCTATATTATATACAAGCCAACACTTGTCGGCTTGGAAAGCCCTCATAAGGGTGCGGAAAAGTGCACAGTTGGAGGCCTTATAAGGTGTGCCTAGGTGGAGTCACATGACTGCTGCATATGGCAGCAACTTGCCCTTGGAAATCTTTCAAACATTTCACAAGTATCTTTATCCTTTCAGAGGATAAATGTAGCATGCATACAGACGCCCTTCATTATGCTAACACATTGTATACCGTTTAGTGAAATATCCAGTATATGAAGTAGGTGAACTTATGGAACACAGCGTATGTTATTCTCATTTCATTATTGCAGATGTGGGCGTGTCCTTCAAATGTTTTATTCACACCCAGGCCTTCTAGTAATTCGTGACCTTGATGGGAATGCTGGATAATAGAGAGAATATGAGGATGTATGCATCGTAACCACATCACATACTTGCATTCAAGTTTATGTCAACATAAAAGAATATGCACGATGTGTTGCTGTAATATTATTTTATGACAGTATTTATGATTTACAACAGAATGTGTAACATTTGATGAGACCCATATACAGCATATTAACATTTGCTCACAGGAAAGCGTAGACACTTTATCTTTATCATTTTTTTTCCCTTTGCCTAATTTGGTCACAAACATGTTTCTCAAGAGATAATGAGAGAGAAGTGAAGATGCGCCGCTGTCACCTCAAGCACAAATGACCCAAAATTTACAGCTGCTCCCCTGATGATTCAACTTATATTCCCTATATGACTTTTGAAAGAGGAAATACTTTTAAATCATTCACACAATTCTTTAATGTAGTAACTAGTAAATAATAATAAGTAAATAATTTACATAAGCACAAGTAATTAGCATTAGCATAAAATCTTACATTTCCACGTGTCAGTGCATATTCTTCCTTTTAAGTTCATTTGTTTTCTTTTTCATGAACACATTATAACTAAGTAACCTGAAAAATATATTACACCTATATTTACTACAAAAGTCACTATGTACATTATAAAAACAGCAATGCCACAAACCTGTCAAATTACATTACAGTAAATACTGTATATGTTAACTTTTTCGGATGGCAAACCATGGATTAGGATCTTGGAATTCACTGTGTAAAGTGTAGATGATCTGTCAAGGTTTTGCTCTTTTTACTTTTGGTTCCTCTTTTGACTCAAATCGCCATATTCACGTCCATTTAGAACTTGGTTTCTGGCTCTGGTGACTGTGGGTGAAGAAGCAGTTTTAGTCAATTTTCCAACTTTGGAGTTGAAAAAAACCTCACAAAATAAATACAAAAAAATGAAACCTCATAAACATTTTTTCCTGGTTACTTACGTTTCTATCTCTGCTCCTCAAATGTCCTCCAGGATGGTGAACTGTGACCGATGTTACTATCTGCAGAGGTAAATAAAGACAATTAAAGGACTCCGGTGCTTCAGATACAAGCCTCTACGAGAGTGTGTGATATACAGCGTATTACTTATAAAACTCTCTACCATTTCAGATGTCTTTTCTATTGACTCCGGATGTTTCTCAAGAATGTGCAGCATGGCATCATGCAACGTCAGGAAGAAAATGGATGGCTGGACTTCATCATCAAAGAAGCAGCAGTCATGCAGTTTCTGCAGGATGTATGCTAAAGACAAGGACAGAGAACTTGGCTCAAGTGCTCCATCAACACACCTACGTATTAACAGATGACTCTAAAGATTCTGTCAGTATATTGGTTTATTAAGTAAAGATATAGATATTTTGTGGGCTGAAAATAATGAATTTTAGCAAATGAGTTTGTATTAAAATGTGATCTCGGTATCCTAAAGATTGATGACTCAACCCAGTGACCTCATTTTGTACTTACGATCACAAGCCACAATGTAGACCTCGACTTCAACACGAATCAGCTCTTTGAGTGCCTGCGGAAATTTTGATATGATTAAATACAAACGGCCTCAGTGAAATAAAAGCTATCGTCAGTATTCTAAATTACCAACTCACCATTTTGAGTCCCTTCAGAGCAGAGATGTCCAGGAAGGAGACAGCAGCAAAGTCCAGGATCAAACTGTGGAGGTCCACTCTGGGAACAACGATGTTGGCAGGAAGCTCGGCATTCCAGTCGATCCGCACAGGAAGATCTTTGAAGTCGGTAGGTAGGTCAAGCTCCTCCATGTCACTCTTATCCTCTGATTCCTTGATAGGTCCACAGGAGGTACTCAGGAAGCCTTTCTGTAATGGAAGAATGTGATTCATTTGCTCACTTGCTCCTTCAGGTTGACGTGGCAACAGATCCCGGTCATGTCTAATGGAAGACCAAGGCTATTGCATTGTTGCACACGGTACAATTTTAGGATTCTTTTCTCAATCCTAAAAATATGATAGATTGGTTTAATTGAGAAACAAATCCCAATCACTAAAATGAATGGATGGTGTTTTCAGACATGCACTGGTGACTCCATGCCCCAACGGTCCACCAAGTTTCATTTTCCAAATCAGATTGGGAACTTTATAGTAATCCTGCCAACAAAATGGTTACTTGTGTGATCCTGTAAAAAAGTTATGGTGTCATCACTGAACTAGGTCACCATCAGTACTTACTGAGGTCCATTGCAGGTCACCCTTCTTTAGAAGTTTTCGGATCATCCTCAGCGCTTTATTTCTCTTTCTCAACACTCTCAATGGATTAAATCCCACCTGAGATGACAATGACAGGCACAATAAGATATGGAATCAAAGGACTCTGTAGAACTATCAAATCAATATATTTTTCTGTGACAGATTAGTGAAGATTTCTGTGCCGAGCCTGTTTATAGCACGGTGTTTCATGGTTTATTTGGTTATAAACATTGGCGTGACAACAAGATCTGTCGTAAACGGCAGTGACGGTGATCCTTACAGCTTCCACCAGCTTGCTCCTGAAGAACTCAATGTTTGCAAAGAAGATTGGGGAGGGAATCCTGAAGATCTTCACTCCTTCAGGCTCATATATCTGGAGAAAGAGTAAAGACATCACTAATGAATTGATAAGACTGCACCCAAATAATCCAACAGTTAGAGTTGGAGTAAACCCAAAGCTCGATATTCAAGAGATCAAATCAAGGAAGAGAAAATGTTTTTTTATTATCATCCTGATTCAGACAAACGCCATAAAGGAACCAGGATTTATGCCTCTGTTAAAGCTTTTATTCAAGGAAATAACCATTTTTAAAACGTTTTTAGTGAATAAACAACAGAAAAGCCCCACCACACCCAAAAAATCCAGGTATTTTTAGCAACTGACTGACAACATTTCAGCAATATACTGTTCAAAAGCATAATAAATGCTGTAGAAAGACCCAAACAATGCCAGTAAGCTTGATGACTTACATCATTGTAGTCCTTTCTGTCTTTGTAGATATCAGTTCCTATGATGTTGGCCAGCACACTGCAGCGAGGGCTGAAAGACAACAAAACTATTTCAGGTACAATGCTTGTCCTAGAGTTTAACATACCTGCATTTGGTGGATTATTGTAGAGGAAGAACTAATGGTTATAACTACAAGCATGATGGAAACACAGGACCTAAAGGAATGATTTACTGCTGGGATTTTTCACAGCCTGGGAATCTGGAGTTATTAATGGCTTCTTTTTCATCTACGAGGAATTCAAGATCATTTTGATGGCTAATAGATAATAACCACGTCAGTGTTTTACAAGTCACAAAGTTGCCTCAAGTCGTGGCGCTGGTGTCACAAGTCAAGTCTTAAGTAAAGACAGGCAAGTCACAAGGCTTAACTTTGAGTTGCCATTCCATTTCTTGTCCAAATTGAATGATAGGATAACGGTGTGTATGGCTGAAAATAAACACAGATGTTTACATTTTTTATAAAAATGCACGTTTGTGTAATTGCTTAATATTTACTGTTTGATTTGGGGGAAGTTATCCAGTCCTTTCAGGCCAAAGGGATCAAGTCCTAGTGAAGTCACAAGTCAGTGGAATCCTTCTCAAGTCAGCAAAGTCGTTAAAAGAAATACAATTGAATTCTATGATTATAAAGGACAAATACAAACTAAACGACAGAGAAAAATCGGAAAATTTAGTAGCCAATGTACTGACAACTGAACCCTGAGGACGACGCTGATGAGCTCAATCCCAAGGCCCACAGCTAATCCAAGATCCAGGCCCAGAAAGATGGCTGCAATACAGGTACCCAACCACACCACCTGGACACGGAGAATGGAGACAAACAGGACAGAAGCCGTTTCTTTCCATAAAATCACTTATAGGGAGCACAGATCGTTCATGAAATTACTGATGTGTCACACATCCTTCCAGACACGTTCCAACACGCAGGACAACTTACACAGTCTGGTTTGTCTCTCCTCCACAGGTATGGGACTTCCCTGAACTGCATCAGCATACCCTTTAAGTTGACGATTACGACGGCACCCAGCACGGACTGTTCAAACAAGGTCAGGACAAGGTCAATCCCCTTACATCTTACATCTTACCCTTGGATATTATAAACTGGGGTCTGAGGCTCTTCTGAGGGTTTACCTTTGGAAGAGGCTCCAATAGGAATCCAATGGCCAAGGTGACAATCATCACTATGATTGCCGACAGCAGACCGGCCACCTGAACACCAACACAGGACATGTCTTTGAGCCATGCAGGAAGGTCCAACACTTGACCTTTAAGAACGCCTCTGTGCTGCTTTGTATTGGTCCTCTCTATGTCTTATTCTCTGTGTTAGTACTTTCAGCTATTAAGTGTAATTTAATTGCGGGGGGTTTCCATTCTGGCATCTAAATTTACATTCAATGTCATAGTCAGGTTTCTCTTCTGACACACTGACACAAGGGGTCAGTGTTGTATCAAATGATCAAAGTGCATGGTTCATTTCCTTAAACCCTGAACAGGAGACATGCAGAAAGCACCGGCAGAGGTCCAGTGTTGTGTAACACTTTGAATAGTTTGAAGTCAGAGTAAGGCTTATTTCTCTCTCTAAACAGCCACTGCCATCTACCCAGGTACAGACAGAGGATTACTCAACTCTGCACTCAAACAGGCAGGCAGATGACTGGCAAACTAAAAACAAATGAACAACAGAACTTTAAGACATTAATGTATCTGCATAATAATATATACTGTATGTAGATTAGCTAATAGAGAGTAATGTTAAGTGTTTATGTAGCTTACGTCCATTCTGTCACCCTGATTTCTACGTAAACTCAATGTTTTGAGTTCAAGAACCAAGTCTGGCTTTGAGTTTTTAGAAACCGCTCGATTTGAGGCACAAGTCATTCACTTTACAACCAAGTGATGAAGAGTCAAACATGAAATTTGTTGGTTCACCTGAGTTTTGCCCCCTGTGCTCTCCTGTACTGCACTCCTGGAAAGAGCTGTACTTGCTGCAAAAGACTTGAACGAAGCTCCGAAGATGTTGCTCACTCCAAAGGCTATTAACTCCTGTACAAAAACACACCCCTTGTTATCTAAATCACATTCTATAATCAAATACCTTTGACTTCTACCTGAATGTTACATGTTGTGACGTACCTGATTTCCATCAATGGTGTAATCATGTTTGACAGAATAGACCTTTGCCACAGAGAAGGCCACAGCAAAACCTACAATGGCCATTGGAAACGCCTCAACTGCTGTCTCCTGGAAGATGTGCATATTTGGGGCAATGGGAGGCTCGTACCTGGTAAAGTATTTGAATCAGTTAACGTACAGTATCTCTGCATCCACGGATGACATTTTTTATCATAGAAAGATTTACATTGTCTTTATTATAATCCCTATACACAAAGAACCTAACCCACTCTAAATTTCTATACTCTTGTAACTGGCAATCTGTCATTAATTTGATATTTTTTACTCTTAACTCTTGTTAATGTAACTAAATCACATCAGAAGAGAAATATGGAAGCACCGATTTCAAAGTCACCAATAATGTAACCTCATAACGATAATGAATGAATTTATTTTAAATACATAATTTCAAAACTATACTTGATGTTCTATAATTTATGTAACTTGTTAATCTGAATTTATAAAAACTACAACTTCCATGATTTCCAAGATGTAAAAATCTGCTTTTCAATTTTAACCTGTGTATGACATCAACAAATGTGTCCCTTAAAAAAGGACAAAACTTTATGTTCACTCCCTGTTCGAGACCCTTAGTGATAAGATTATCTCAATTAAACAATCTGGCTAAATTATCTTAAGAGAGCTTCGAATAAATTTAAGTACTTTGTGTTGTGTTGCTTTGTGCAAATCTCTTACCCACTTGGAATGTGGCCAACAACATCAATGCTATATTTCGTCCTGAAGTCAAATGCATACGAAACTCCACATGCAATAATAGTCTGAGAGGAAAACAACATGAGCGTAGGTTAGGATTAGCACCAACATAAGAGATGTTAACAATCCCCCAGTTTATAGTTTGATAGACCTGTTTGAATTAATGATTGTTGCTTTTTGGTCATCACATTCTTTCAAGTGCTTGTAAATCAGATTAATGATTATAATGAAAGGCATCTTTTCCATCCAGCCATAAAAGTCCAATTAATGATATCGTTTCTGTAATCAACACGCCTACAGTGTCCTTGTAGTCATTGTCACTGTAATTTGTAGGAGCCTCACCATGATGACCTCTATGGGGATGGGCACAGGTAGCTTGGACTTGAATTTGTCGTTAATCTCCTTCACAATGAAGACCACGACCATGATCACCAGAGATATCACCACGTCACAGACATTGGCTTTGGTTATCTGGTTAAAGATCTTTTCCAAGGTCTGAAATAAAATGAAATCCAGATTAACCCTGGCTCTTTCTGGTGAGAAAAACTTCAAGGACATTCATTTTGACTCACATATATGATAGACAGCGGTCCACTCAGGCCTTCGACTTGTAGCCCCAACACAAACTTGAGCTGCGACACCAGGATGTGGATGGCAGCTGCAGTGGTGAAGCCAGATACCAGAGTGTCCGAAAGATACATGACAACAAAACCCACTTGGAATATTCCCATTGCCAGCTGGAAGAGATGGAGCAGCCATGATTAAAACTTGACACTGGGTAGAATCTCCACTGAATTGAAATGTGCATATGGAACGACGGCCCTGGATGTTTATGAATATGGATGACAAGGCCTGGAGTTTGTATTAGTAGATGTACAAGATGCCTTTTTACTGGTGATGGAAGAGTGAAGCCACACAAAGCCTCTCTTTCCCATTCATTGATATAAGGACTTCAAGGCCACAGGGCTTTTGAAGCTGTTTCCTCTGTGTGTTTAGTTTAGCTTGTGAAGGAAAGACTGTTTAGTGGTTGTGGTTGGTGTGTTTTACCTGCATGATACCAACTAGGAAGGTCACAGAGGAGGCCACCAGCACTCTCCTCTCGTCTAATGTCAGGCCTTCAAACCCTGTGATGTTGACAGGCGCCATGCCACCTTGTTCCATACCAGGGACCAGCCTGGTCACCACAGTGCCGATCATCAGACATAAGACTGGGAAGGGACCTGAGAGAGAGAAGGAGAGAGAGAGAGATTACGAATCATACATGAACATGCATACTGTATGTGGACACCATCACACACACACACACACACACACACACACACTGGCCGTACCCACTGAGATGTGTCTGGAGGTACCCAGGAAGAAGTAGATGACGACAGGAAAGAAGGCAGAGAAGAGTCCATACCAGGCTGGCAGGGATGCTAGCAAACAGTAGGCGAGACCTGAAACACACACACGCGCACAGATTTGAACTTTGCACTCTACAGGCTATACTCATCACAGATTAGATATCAACTCTTTATGATGATGGGTTATCACCATCCAATAGTGATAAACTGCACTTCAAAATGAACGCTGGTGTAAACAAACAAAATGGGGAGTTTGAAATTCTTCCACAGCAGCAACCAGTGTGAGTTTACTGAAAGAGCTCATACCACCTCCAAGGCCCAACAACTCTGATATGTTTTTGATTTTTTTTTTCCAATATAGTTCTAGACTTTTACAACCATTAGCATTCATTCCTCTAAATCTGTATTCATAGTTTCTGAAAATCTGAAAACATTTTATACTTCTTTGACTGCTGTCAGAGCATACGTTTTAATGTACATGTAGAAAGCTCCCCACGGGATACGGATGAGGTTATGACCATTATATGCTGGTAAAATAGCCACATTATCCTGCTCATCAACTCATATTCTGATACCCTCCAGATATCTTGACATGAGGTTATCGTGTAGTCAGAGTTGTCAGGCTGGTAATCTAGGCAGAGAGGGACCTGAGGCAATGTTAAAGTCAGACTATCGCTATTGATTTGACCTCAGGTTTCTGTCTGATAGTAAGACACAACCCCGCAACCCACATTTATGAACGAGAGCAAGCGGACAGTGACGTTTGAAGGAGTTTGTCTCATGATTGTCAGATGTACATGTTCCATTTACACCTGGCTTCTGGCATTTCAGATAGCATTCCCATCACCATACGTTCTGCCAGTGTTTTTACTTTTTTTACCTTGGAGGACAGCCACCAGTCCGGTACTGATGCCAGACAAAATGTCACTGAGCAGCCACTCTTTCACTTGGTAGATCTTTATCCAGCCGATGACTGGCAGAAGAGAGAGAGCTGCATTCTTGGCTCGTTTGCCATCGCACCTGCAATATTTAAACACAGTAAGTCAGGCACATACTGTATGCACATGTAGCATTCAACCCTTCTACAGCTTCTACAGCTACTATAACTAAGATGAATGAGGGGTGAAATGTTTACAGCCTCAAGTTTATCATCCAGTTTTGAACAGACACATTCAATTTGGTACTGATCTGAATCCAGCGCCGGAGAAAGGAATTAAAACAATTTTTTTCCATACTTCTGTCAATTACTTCAAATACGACCCACCAATCTGAATGAAACATTCAGCATGCATGAAAGGTAGTCAATGAGTTTTAAGTTTCTATTGTTTAATGTTATTGGAGGTATTAACACTTATGACCCCTGAGCTAGCTCTGTCTACACATCAGTCCAAGACAGATTGACAGTAAATCCATTACTTTCAAATTATTACCATATGAAAGTACAAAACCAGTCAATCACAAGAGATCTCTAAATAAGTCACACATATGAGCACACATATGAGGATACCTGGGGCTGATGTGCATTAGAGAACAGCTACATCTCACAGAACTCCAATTTAATAAAAAGGTTTTCACCAAAAAGCAACAAATATAATTCAGCTCAACAATTAATTAATTTTCACACTTTGATGAAGACATAAATCACCTGTAACATAATATAAACATCGCCAATAAACTTTGAGACATTGAACAGCTCTTTTTTTATGTCTGAGGCTCAACTTCAGTCTAAACATCCACAACTTGCACAAAAAAAGTGTGTGTTTCCTCACGTGATGTACTGCCTGAAGTGTTCCATCATGGTTTTGCGATGCCTGTAAACTTTCATGTGCTCGTCTGCGAAGGAGTCCTCTGAGTACAGTGGCCTGTCCACCACGTACTGCTTGGCAGCTGGTCGTATCATCTTGCCTCTGCCGAATGGTGGACTGCTGCTTCTCCTCTATGTGGCTCTGAAACCCATTAATCACATTAGGTTAGGAAGGGGTTCGTATTTTGCCTTTGAACTTCATTTATCAAAGAATATTAGGAGTGAACTACAAAGGCCCAGGCACCAGATACAGGCTAAGCATATCAGTCAGGTTAGGACCGACCTGTACTGAGCTTCCATGAGGACACAGCATGTAAATATCTGAGATCAAATCATTTAGCCCAGAATACATCAGCTGCTGAAGTGAATCCATTGATGGAGTTCACACATCACACACAAAAGCTCCAAAATGTACCACTTTCACTTTCTTCTCTACATACCTGTAAGATTCAAATCCAAGTTTTCTACGCGTTCCTTTTGTCCTCCTCTTCCTCCAGCTCTTTAAGATCAACTAGGATCTGAGACAGTGCTGCCATTGATAAATGCCATCTTCGCTGCTTATCATAACTAATTATTAACAACAATTATGAAGCCTTTTCCTCGCCCCCAAACACTGAACGCCTGCCTTACCCTTGACCATTGTTCCCACTGATATCTTTAAACAGAGCGGGAGACTTTCCGCCCACAAGCAGCATGTTGTTAGTATGGGCAGGATGGGGAGGATGTGGACAGGACAGACAGTTCAGGTCTGGACAGGTCATTGTTATAAAGTGGAAACCAAGTAGCTTTTCAGGAGAGGAAATACTCATAATAGTAGACCACAGCACCTTGAGTGCACTTCCAGACCAAAAATAATTGGAGAAGATTTGCCTTTTGGAACAAACTGTGTGATAAGAAAGCATAGCAAACTCATTCCTGGCATGAAAATTAAACATATTACCGGTTAATAAAGTAATGTGTGTGTGTGTGTGTGTCTGTAGCAGGGGGGGATTAACTGGTTTCAATAGACTGGTTTCAGTATACGTCAGTTGGAATGCAAACATCACAGGAAAATTGTGGGAATGACCTTAGCATAGTGTGTGTTCAGAATAAAGTGGAGGTAATGTCAGGGTGTACCGTGTGGGATCGAGCACAGTTCAGGAAAGGTTCAAGGCATACTGTATGTGTTTATGTAGGTGATGTGTGTGTTTATTTTGTATATCAATATTTTAACATTAAAATCAAATCAAAACTGCATTTTACTATGGCAGTATTTCAGATGTGTAGCTTAAATGTGAATTATAGAGCTGATATAGACACTTGTGGTTAAATTTCAAGTCCCTGAGTACCCCTGTTGTAAAAACAATTTGATTTGATTTGATTGCTCTGACCAGTCTCGTTTGTTCTGCCAACATCAATGATAAATGGCCGCCCAATGAAAGATAAACAGTGGAACACCGATCAGTTATCCCAAGGTCAACCACCCTCTACTTTGTCGCAGTTATTTCCATTAATAAAAAAACGGAACAAAGGCTGTGTGTTGTGTGGATGTGTGCATGTGTGTGTAAATGTGATTCCTGTAAATTCTGGCTCCTGTCAATCATGGCCAATCATTATCAAAGTATGGTTGCTTTATACTATTTTTTATGTTCAGTGGGAATGTTCTCAACGAGTGTAAGGAGATGGAAAGAATTTAGGCCCTAATGATAATACACAGTTTTTAATAGGGGATTCTGAATTATTATCAATATTATTTTCATAGATAACTGTCATATGGAACCACTTGTTCATCAACTAATTCCTCTGGGAGTAAACCATCAGAACACCAACAGTTCTTGTTGGCCACTCAGTGAAGGCTCATCAGGGTTTTAATTATTGCTAACCATATGAAGTATTATTAAAACCTCTAAAGAACATTTTGTGTTTATCAAAAGGAATTTGGTTACATTTATTTGGGATTTTTGCATTAATTATCAATAATTGAGTACACAAAATTGAAAAGCTGTAAAAAAATCTCACAATTTTACAAAGAGCTTTGCACAAATTCCATAATCTAACACTCCTATATACAAGAATTACTGTGGAGCTACACTGAATACATTGTAAACCTAAACACTCCAAATATGTATCTCGTCAACCCCAGTATTTGACCCATAGCAGACTTCTATTTTTGGAGGAGAATTAGAATTTCACACACATTAAATTCAAATCAGATAAGATAATGGGTGTATGTATATCGCATTCATTCATACGAAAAATTCGCAGTAAGAAATCCGTACATGATAGAAGATCCTTTCTATGAACTAAACTCCAAGGTGTTTATGTAACAGACACAGAGGATCGTAAAAAATTACAAAAGGTTAGTAAAGGTGTTTTTATGACTCAGACATTAGCTAGCAGAGACAATAAATATTAACAACCATGGGAGATATGGCAGGATAGAACTAACAGTCTGAACAATCTCATCTGAGATTACAGATGGGATCAAAGATGTTCATTTGTACAGACAAAATCATTATTGATTGCATTTTCACAATGATGTCACTTAAGGGACATACAGGAATGTTACTTAATGCATGCAGTTTATTTAAATTTGTGACATTATGATATTTCTCCTCTTTTGGCCTTGGTATATTTGATGGCCCGTTGGAAATTGCAAAAGTGTTAGAAAAAGGAACGTACCGTGCTGCAGTCTGCTGTCTTGTGGAGTTAGTATGCCTGCTTCTGTGACTAATGTTACCATACACTTTGCTTGAACAGTAGCCGTAGCAGACATGTTTGAGGACAGAGTAAACATTGTCCTGCCATTAGTGGGACAAAGTTGTCACCTAAACCTTCACAGGTTTCTACACAGGAATCCTGTGAGAGCTCCAAAGTGGGAAAATCAATGAAAACGGCAACAAACAAACAGAACAATCATGATGTCATTTCAGGCATGATTTTATGTTAATCGTTCATATTAATACATAATGTATCCACTCCAACTGAGCCTGAGTATAATGGCTTGACTGCCAGTTATATTAACTTATACTAATAATGGGCATTCATGAGAAAATACATACATTATAAGGTAAAATGTCAAAGGAGAACACTTTCTGATGCAATGGTGAACATATTAGAGGTTTGTTCCATGGTTCCATATTAGTCCATTCTGTAGCTAACAAACCTGCTGCCTCTGTTTCTCCATCTAATGGTCATTAGAGCAACGTGTCGGTCAAATTTCCTTTTCAAAATTTGGGGAAAAGCTGTGGTCTGCTTCTCCTGACATCCTGTCTGGCTTTGTCTCCTTCCTCCGACTTCATACACAGAACTGTTGAGTGCCTGCTGAAGCTGCTCAACCAGGCCGATGGGTCTGGGCTCTATCATCACCTTTTCTGGTGAGAAAACTCCATCATAGTACCACACAAAATCCTCTTCAGTGAGGACCTTTGCATTGGCAGTTGGTAGTTTGTCCATCATCGGTCTGATCATGTATCCAAAAAGAAAAACTCTCTGCTACTGTTTTTGTGCTTGAACCTTTCCCCATAAGCATAAAGTGTTGCCAAAGTAACTTTTTGTCAGTGCACTGATCTTCAACCAGCTTTTTATGATTCTGCAAGTGAGTCACATCCTGTCTCTCTCACTTCGGTATCACATCCATCTACAATGAGTTTTCATTCTGACAGTTTTAAATTCATTAGACACTGTATTGGATCACCTGTGTTGTTGTAATATTTTACTCATATAGATTAAATGGTGACATCCCAGAGTGGTGAGAGATGTGCTGAGAATGTCTCAAGATACGAACAACAGCAAGGATCAGGAAGCCAGACGGAAAGTAAGAGGGCTCTGTAACCGTTCGAGAAGAAAAAGGACTCTCTCTCTCTCTCGCTCTGTCTGTCTCTCACTCGTTCCTCTATATAATCTTATTTGTCTCATTTGTCATAGTTTCGGTCCACTGATGTGTGAGGATTACGAACATCGTTCGGTCACGACGCGCAACACACTCACAAATCCCTTTCAAAATCAACCAGGGTCTCTTACGCAGAAGCTGAGCGAGGATGTGGAACATCGTGAGTTGTTTTCCGGAGATAGCAAGATAATTTTTCCAATATCTCCAGAAAACAAAAGTTGTTTTCTCATTGGCAACCAAGTGGGAGTTTGACCTTTCGATCAATGCGTTCTCACCAATTGTGAAAGTCGCAGTGAAAGTATAATAATAAGATTAACCTCACCTACCTGTTTCTTCAGGAGAAAATGCTTAAAATTCCTCATGGTCTGTGGAAACACATCTTGTGTCAGCTATTTCTCTTTCACTTGTATAAACATTGAAACTCAAGGCTCAGCTGTGCTTTTTAATTTTCCAGACAAAACTCAGTGAGGATGCAGGAAGAGTGTATAGCTAAGAGTGGAAAAGTTAGCAGCAGACACCAGTTACTGCCAAACGTCTTTAATGAATCTCAGCTCAGGTTCTCATATTGCTTTTGATCGTTATCACAGAGTCCATTAGTGTCTAAGCTTAGGAAGTTTTAGATGTTTTCTTTGCTGTATGTGCCTTAGTTCCAGAGGATATCAACTTTCTCTCACAACTGTGGGCTTAGAGCAGCAGGATTCCTGCCGGATTAATCAGGATTGTAACGAAAAAATCAACTTTGAATGACTTTTTCTTTGCTAACTGTGTTTGCAGGATACCGTTATACTTAATAGGTATTTGTATATGAGGTAAAATGGAGACTGAGGTATCCCGCTCTGGGTTGATTTACTGTCTGCTGCAGAACTCAGAGTTCTCGAAGATGTTTTTGAGACAGAGGTCTATTATGTGATAAAGGACACCGTGATTACACACTGACCATTGGTCTTAGTCAAATAGACCAGGTTTCTGCAGTGTCTGATATTTCTCTACTTCTGTGTTCTTTTGTCCGTTTTGCTTATCTTGATTTGGACACATCATAGCGTTGTCTTGACCTGATATCAAAGGCTATGCAACAATTAAAATATGATCGTAAAATATTAACTCCAGCCATTGTGCAGTCGACTTAGGTCAATGAAATTATATCATAGTTATATCATAGTCTACTGTTGTAAATCTCACCTCTTTGGATTGTCCTTTGTTGGCTCTCAGCTTTAATGGAAAATTCAAAGATACGATACACAGGCACATATTTAGAATTTGTTATTTCATTCCAAGACTTATTTGGTGATTTTGTGAAAAACTTTAATTGACATTAGTGCTCAGCTTGTCTCACCTATGTATGATGTATTTTGACAAGCTCAAGGAGGCTACCCACAGCTCCACAGACACATTTCCCCGTGGCTATCAATAAAATAGAGAAACTACAGGAATAACCACATAAATTACATATTGTACAGGTTCAGGTTTTTATCCAAACAGCACATATTTTGTGACTCGACTGCATTTATGTTCATTTTCTGTTGCTGCATATAGAAATTGGTCTTTTTTTTCCCAAGTGGAATTTTCACTATATGATTCATGCAAATTTGTAGCCATATGGCCTGTGTGTTGGATAAGAATGAAATCACAATTAAAGCTTAAGGGATGAACTTATGGAGAGCAGAAAATAACACATTAAACTACAGAGCTCTAGTGTCCTGATATGCCATGATGAGATGTTGAAAATTTGGGAAGCCTATTCATTTTAGATTCATTTTTGAAACATGTGACTACTAAATGAAACACATTTTATGGACACTGCTGCGTTTATCTTGCTTCATCACAGTACTCGATCATAAAATTATATTACACTCTCTGAGATTTATACAACCATTAGCTATAAGCATTCCAGCAGAAACTATATGACCATAGATGGAATTATGGGCATGGTCATAAATGATGATATAAAGCAATGTATAGGATCACAAATTGATTGATGTGAAAATTGGGAAACATGGCAATTGTGGGGTCAGAAAGCTGCATCAAATACCGCGCCACGATGATGCAATTGAGTTTCGTGTAATAAAAATTCCTCTGAGGTTAGTGATGAAAATAACTGCTAACACTGAGTAAAATATAACTCAGGTCAGGATTGTGGATTGGGATAGTTTTTAATAAATCAAATTTTATACAAGCACAAAGGCAAAAACAATCACAATGGATAGCCAAGCCCACTGAACTGGCTTTGTTTTTGAATTTCAGATGAATATACATATGACACCATCATCACTTTTACATGAGTTAAATGAAACATTCTGTAGGTAAATGGGAGTGAATAGGAAATCAATATTACAGCTGACATAAACATGACCCGTAGACACACACACATGCAGACAGGCATACACACACATAACACACACACATGCAGACAGGCATACACACACACAGTGGCAATCACCATGCAGGAACACAGTATCAATCGCACGCATAAAACCTAGCACCTTGCCTCAATACCATAACAACCACCCAAGCAACTAGTCTGACCATCATAGCAACCCTCTGAAAACAATAGCGACAGCCTATTAAGTTATATCTCGCATCCTCACCACGAAGCAGGGGACAGCCTGTGGACAGTACTAACTGCTGCTCCACTCAACCTCCAGTGACCTTAAAGTTTTTATTTTTACCTCTGCAGATATTATTTCTGGCACCACCACCTTCTCCCTCTCCTTCTCCTTGTTCTTCTTCTTCTTCTTCTTCTTTTTTGAACATGTCTGTTTTATATCTTCACAACAATGACAATACAATCAAGTCAATAAAAAGCCCACATGAGGGCAGGAAGCAGGAAACATTCTTAACCTGCGGGGATGCTGAGGACAATGCTGGCGCCATGGGCTCCATGGTGCAAAGGATTCCTGCAGCTACAACCACTGTCTGAAGCGCGTTCCTGGAAAGATGAATGTGTATGTAAGAGACAATACAACTCTCCTGGCCATTAATTTTACAATATTACAGGTAAACATAGCAAATGCTTGCATACAGATGGAACAGGAAGTGGTTAAAGCTTCAGTGGTAGGTCACAGGGACAATGAAATGGGCTCAGTCCATTTACTGACTGCCAGGCTGAAGCCACAGGTCAGCAGGGGGAGTAAACAAGGTACAGGCTGTAAATTCAGTTTTGACAGCCAGAAATTTCAACATGTGATCAACTATCAGTGAATCACCGATGTTGATCAACAATTGTTTTATGTCATGCACATATTTTATGGTGTTTATTCGGGGCATTTATTGCCTCAATCAATTATGATTGATTAACTTTGTCCTCATGATGGTTTTCCCGTGCCACCCTCCTGATATCATTTGATGAAATCTTTACCTCACACACACTCCTCCTTGTGTTCTCTGTCCCATATCTTTTTTCGGGCCTTCTTTTTATCATCTTTATATTGTTTCCATGTACTCAGTGCTTGGCATTTTTCATTTCATTTCATTTTTGCGTTTTAATTGTCAATATTGTGAGACTTGTGTGACTTACAAAGATTTGCAATTAATCAAAATTATATGATTATGTAACATATTGTAACGTCATGCAATATTTATGTGTATTTTCTATGTAATTGAATAATATCTGTAACATAAGTATACACATTTTTATAGGCATTATTGATATTATTTTCCTGGTATTAAAATGACAGAGGATAACTTTTTTGTTCTCAGGTGAGGAAGGAGGAGGAGGGAGCTGATCAAATTTTCACTGCGTGCCGCTTCGATATGGAATGCATTATGACTAGTTTGGGCCTGGAAGTTCAAAGTTTAGGACTTGTGATTTAATTTGTCAGAATCCAGTGGTAAGACTTTTAACTTGCAAAACCACTAATTGCTCCTAGTCCTGCAAGATCACTTCTTATAGAGCTCAACTGTATTTATTTCAACTCAAACTGCTATGTTTGTCCAAATGTCCACTAGGGGGAGCTTTGGCAGGGCAATCGGGCCTGTCAGGGGCAAAAATCATGAAATGTTCCCCATACAACTTAATTCTGATTACCATTTATTTATTTTTAATCATTTATTTTAATTAAATACTTTTGATATCCACTAATCCTCCATCCACTAATGACCAAATTTTATTTATTTATTTGTTTATTGATTCATTTATTTTAAATGTTATATCTTCTTTGACTCAAGTATTCTTAGACCACCATG
>OMNV01003240.1:237566-255103 GCA_900303265.1 Brotula barbata
ATTATATATGTTTTTTTATAATGTGTCTTTATATTTATGTATAAATACACACTTGAAAATGTTTTGATTCGGCTAAATAAATTAAAGTCTCGTGACTACAGCAGCGTGACGTCAACAAGCGCCTTCCATCTTCCCTCCCACAAATATCAGAGAGCACGAAGACGTAAAGAGCACTCACTCTGCACCTACTTTGGGCCACAGAAATTCCGTCTAATCTCATCAAGGGTAAATGGCGCTTGTTTAATATTAAAGGAACAACAGACCATATTCATTCATTTTTATAAGTAAGGGAACCAATAATTGGTTATCCGACTACAAACCGAATACATGCGCGGGCACAGAGTCAGAGTCCTCTGTTGAAAGAGACGATCTTTGGTGAAACCCTAGCATACTCTAGTCGTGATGTCTACAAAACCTGAGGGACGTTGACTTTGTTAAAATTTAACGGACAGAGAAAGATAATGAATTGATTTTCAGCTTCTGTCGGCAGGATTGACGTAGGAGCTGGAGGAAGATGGAGGTAAGCATCGTATCATTACCGGCATCTTTGCGTTAAAGTGCCAGAAAAATCCTCTCAGGTGACAGCGAGATTAGTAACCAAGTAGATAACTGGTTAGCTAGTTAATACCTGTAATCTTAAATTTAATGGTAGGCTGGTTTGTTTATCTAAACATTAAATCCATTTTTTGCCCTCCATCACTGTTGCCTAATGGAGGAAACGGGAAGCAGCTCATGACTTTCAAACATACTCATGCGTCACGTAGGATTAGATTCTGTTTTTAAAAGGACACAATATGAAACTAAATAAAAAAAGATGTTTTTACGTGAATGTTTGTCATGTAGTAGAAAATGTAGAATAGGGTTAGCACTGTGAGTGAGCGAATAATTGAGCGAACAGTCCGTGGAGTATGCTCGACCTGGACTCGTGTCACAAACTTGAGACCGTGTTTGATGTAATCAGAAGTCTCGAAACTCGGCTCGAACATTGACACCAATGACTCGTAACTTCACTTTTATTTACCCCAAATTATAGAGAATAACGGACAACCATCAAGTTTGTTAATGACTTGCAAAACTATGGCTTGGTCCCACCGCTTCTAACAGGTCTGATAGTTACAGCATTTTTGCCCTGTTGTGTAATTCACATGGTTACAGATGCCACAGTGTGTTAGAGAAAATGTTTTAGCATTGGAAAGGACCCAAAGTCTGCGATAACTGCCAATACTTCCGTATGTATAGTTTTGTTTTAAATTCTTGTGAAAAGAACAAAGTTTCCACCAAAGATGCGATATCAAGATGCATTCTGGGAAAATCTGTATAAAGTGATACTCCTCAGTCAACCCATCTAAAACAAAGATCATTTTAAGGGAAATTAAATGTCATGTCATAGTCATTGAAAAGTAAGGCTTCCCTTAATGGATTTTAATGGATATGATAGAAATGTAATACATTACATTTCTATGTAATACACTGAATTGTTCTTGTTAGGTGTAGCCAAAATCATTGAAATAACCCTGAAGTGTTTGCCTTGGAATATACACAGTACGTAAGTAAAGGGATTGAAAACTGTGATCTTCCAGTTCATTGTGGCGCTAAGAGTGTACTTCTGAATTCCACTTCCCACATTTCTCTGCTTCTCCAAATAGAATATAGGTTTTACAATTTTGATAGGGGATAAAATAGTATTTGGCCTCTCAATGCAAATGTCTAAGTGAGACGATCTGGTCCATGGCGGTGCTTGCAGTAGTGTGGCCAGTTTTCACTTAGCAAATATTTGGTCTAAATAAATAAAACACATAAACCTTTACAGCCAGCCTTATCTCTCATCAATGCAAAAATATAAGAGCTGCCTGGGAGAGCAACAGCACTTGGCTGCCAGTCTGATGAAATGTAGTTGAAGAAGTCATCCAAAGAGTCACGCCCCAGCTGTTTCTCAACTCTTTTTGTATGTGCCTTTAAAGGAATGAAGATATTCCAGCCAAACCAGAGAATTAAAAGATAAGCAGCCTACTGCCTGCCCTACACGTTGTCTTGACATGGCGTGCTCTGAAGAAATGGTAGAGCAGGAGGAGACAGACACACGGCTCATGTACCGCGTGGAGCGTCCTGTATATGACGAAGCCTTCATGCGGACGCGGCTGCTGCATCACAGAGAGAAGCACCCCTCCACCCTCAGACAGAAACTGGCACAGCACTTTCAGTGAGTGTAAACCCACATGTTAACTTCTGGATTTGTATTGAGAAAGTGACCATTGATTGACCTCATAGACCGAGGAAGCTTCAGTCCAAAACATTCACCTTCACTTTAGTGGCTTTTTGAGTTTTGGCTGTGTCGTGTGGAAGGAAGATTACACTATTATCACAAGGTTGAAGTGCACATGATTGGATTTTATATGAAGGTGTGTCCAGTGTCTTGTCATGAATGAATTCTGAATGAATTATTTAGTACGTTTTATGTCATTCCTCTCCCAACGTGCAAATGATTATATGTGAAATGTGGCCAGTTTTCACACAAAACAAGGCACAAAACCAAATATGTAACTGTGGTCAAATAATTATTTAAATTTTTTAGCATTTACTTGATCCTGTGATCCAGTGCGATGAGTGAATCCTCTCTACCACTCCCGTAGTCAGTCTGGCCTCATCGCCACTGAAATGATTTGCTGTGATGTCTGTAGTTTAATTAAAAAAGAAAACGCCCCGTTGTTCCTCATAGATTTATTGTTACAGTCCTATTTCTCTAGTTTGACTTCTTTGATGGCCATTAACCTTTCATCCCTCTTCCCAGGGCTTGTGCTGGTTTGGCAGGATACGTGAATTATGCAATATGTCTTATCAGTCCCTTACAGTTGATATCAGGATATCACAAATTTGAAATTTTTTTTTGAAAAAACTGCTATAAGTACAATAAACCGCACGTTCTCCTGTTAAATGCTATCCTGATTACTATACTAAACTGTATGGAATTAATAGGAGTTTATTTTTTGCTGAAGATGGGAGTATGAGAGGTGACTATCTGATATTTATAATCTGACTACAATCCTACTGACTACACCAACGTCCAGTTGTACTGATTTCAGTGTAATAATGACTTTTACGTGATGTTTGACCTATGCAGCTCTTTATCAACATTTTATTGTGCATGTAAACACAATGATTAGCGTGTCTCCATCTGTAGGTGCTCATCTCAGAAGGCCAAAGCAGCAGTTCTGAGCTTCCTGCCCATTCTAACATGGCTGCCATCATATCCAGTCAAAGAGTACTTGTTTCACGATGTGGTCTCAGGTCTCAGCACAGGAGTCGTGCAGCTTCCTCAAGGTCAGTGCGGCACATTCCCAGCATCTTCACTCTCTTATATTGTGTGAAGGTCCAGCTGCTGACTCCTGATGGCTGTTCTTGACTTCACGCTGAGTTTGTTTTGGTCTCTCTCTCTCTGTTATGTGTTCTAACACAGTCATTTGGCTTCTGGGGCAGTTCAATTTATTTACTTTCTTCTCTCCTCTATCTGACAGGCCTGGCCTATGCTATGTTGGCTGCTGTGCCGCCAGTTTATGGACTTTACTCCTCGTTTTACCCTGTGCTGCTTTACACCTTCTTTGGTACATCCAGACACATATCCATAGGTGAGAAATCAACCAGGACATTTACAAATGTTTTGATAAGTACTCATGGTGCCATTGAGACTCTGAATGCACTGCTTCACTGGCTGGTATCAAAAATAATAAAATGCATGCAACAGGTATAGCATCAACCCTCACAGGTGTTTACTTAGTGTCAAGGTAAAGGTTCATGTGCGTATGTGCCAAGGTTCAGCGGTACAACTTTATTGATTTTAAAATTTACAGGAGGTTATGTTAGGGCTCTGACAACTGGATGCAGTTGCATTTAATAACAACTCCTGATTGATCCAGATTTGTTACGTTGGGCTGTGATGTTAACAGTCATAGCACTAAAAAATATAAATTGAAGTTTGTCTCCATTGTATACTGATTGCAGGTAGATAAACCTGTAGCTCAGATGTGGAAATCTGCGTGTATTGCACGTATCAGTTTTACTTCCTCTTACCTGGATGTTGTCAACCATCAATCGTTTTCATAATATCTCTTGAGGGAAGGATTCCTGTGGTCAGTCCATGTTGTTCAGTGTTAAATAGCATGTCCAGTAGATTTAGAACAGGACAGACCTTGACAAACTTGCCTTTTTCTCACAGGAAACCAGTGCCCTTTTCACACAGCCAGATTGTTTTCCACAGTTAGTGCCAGACACTCTATGATCAGCTCAAATTGCTGGGCCCCCTCTGTAAAGCACAGACAGGGGGTCCACAGCCTCTGATCTTGGTATCAATGACAATTTACGTGTAACAGATCGTAAAGGTTATAACTATGTTGTAACGGGATTTTCCTGAAGTTGACTTCCGTGAAAATGTTGAGGACATGCTCTCGTTACGATCTTCTCTCTGTGTCCTCGGTTGACACGAGTGGGGGTATTTTGAGGTCGAACAGACCTCCCCCTGCTCCCATCTCTCGAAGTAGTCCATGTCGTCTCAGATGTCAGCTGAAAACTTTTGAGTGACGTATGACTTTGATAATCCAAACTTGCTCAAGCTTTTCAAACAAAAGAGCTGATGTGAACAATGAGCACACACCAGGAAGCAGTTTGTTACATTTTTGAGTGGCCTCTGCTCTAAATTTTGCCCTTCAGTGAGTTGTTGACAAAATGATGGTCCCTTTACTGCTGGCAGACAGCAAGAGGGGATATTTGGGCTACTGCTCAAATGCTGGACGGTATGACCTTCCTGCACAGAGGCAGAATGATAGTCAGCAGACACACACACACACACACACACACACACACACACTCACACTTGACTATCACCTCAAGCCTGATAATTTCCATGATGACGCCATGATGTGTGTGTTTGGTTTGGTGCGGCTTTGCTGTACTTATGTTTATGAAGATAAATTAGAGATTTTACAGTGTTCCAATGCAAAGACCAGCTGGATGGACTGGTGTGATTGATAGTAGTTGTGTCCGACTAACCAAAATGGAGTAACATATTATTACCACATATTCACAATCTGACTGTGTTCATTATTGTTTTGTGAGTTTTGGCTGTGGCTGCTCAATGACTGGATGGGTTAAATGCAGAAGAGACATTTCCTGGTGTTAAATTACATAAAAAATATCAGCTTCTACTTCTTCTTTGTAAACATTTGGACAATGTGGCTGCAGGTATTTTCACTGACTCATATAAGAGCACGTTGTTTGTTCAGGTGTGTCCTGTTCTAAATCTACTGAACACACTCTTACACGCTTAACCACATGGACTGGCCACAGGGAACTTGCTGTTTAATTGAACTGATTGATTATGATCTGCAGGCACCTTTGCGGTGATCAGCCTGATGATTGGGGGAGTGGTGGTGAGGGAGGCTCCAGACTCCATGTTTTGCACTCTGCCTGTCAACGGCTCCAACGCGTCTTTTGTTGTAGACGTGGAGGCCCGTGATGCCCGGAGGGTCCAGGTGGCTGTGGTGCTCACAACCCTGGTGGGAATCATCCAGGTCAGCTTACATATCAAAACAAGACTTCTTTACGGAGAGATTGCCACTGATTTGGCAAACTAACACCATGTTGTGAAGTTGTATCACAGTAAAGTGATACAACTTCACAAAAACAAAGTGTTTGTCTGGTTCTGGTTTCTCACACTCAGTAATCACTATTTACCCAAAGCAGCAGGACCTCTGGATCTATGTTGACATACCCACAGCCAAATTCAATGTTTTTATGTGACACTCTAGGTTCAGTCACTCTTCCTTCATTTCCTTCTCCCTTTCAGTTTGTCTTAGGTCTCATCAGGTTTGGCTTTGTCGCTATCTACCTCACAGAGCCTCTAGTGCGAGGCTTCACCACAGCAGCAGCTGTCCATGTCTTTGTTTCCCAGCTGAAGTACCTGCTGGGTATAAAGACACAGCGCTTCAGCGGACCCCTCTCTGCAGTTTATGTAAGTTGCAGCAGGGGATGTGAATGTGAGAAGGCAACAAGAGTTCCTCGCTGTGGAAGTCAAGAACTTGTCTGCAAGCATGAAAAAACATTGGCAGTGTGACAACAGGGATAGGAATGTTCGCGGGTCACTTGTTCAACACTCAAATCCCTGAGATCCCACAAAACTAGAAACTCCATAGCTTTTCTAATGCACAGATACACATGAAGCATAAGCTTAGTCTGCCAAAAATGTTGCTGTAATTTTATGTGCTTTTGTTTTTTGTTTCTTGTCTACTTACATCTATCTTTCTCATCTCAGAGTCTCAAGGCAGTACTCAGTGACATCACCAGCACGATGGTCACCACTCTCATCCTGGGTCTTGTGTGCATTGTTTTCCTATACGTGGTCAAATATCTCAACGAGCGCTTCAAGAAGAAATTACCTGTGCCCATTCCCGGAGAGATTATCGTGGTCATCGTGTCAACAGGTGTCTCTTATGGCCTCCGCTTGTCAGATGTCTATAAAGTAGATGTGGTCGGGAACATACCCACAGGGTTGGTTTTATGAAGAACCTCTCTCTCTCTAACTCATGGAAAGTCATAACATTTTCACCGTGACATACAAGAAGCGAGACTCACTAAATTGTTTATTCTGTTCTCAGACTCCTGCCACCTGCCCTCCCAGAATTTTCCCTTTTACCCAGTTTGGTGACAGATTCCTTCACCATAGCGATTGTAGGATTCTCCATGGGTATCTCTCTATCCAAGATCTTTGCCTTAAAGCATGGATACAGTGTGGATGGCAACCAGGTGAGATCTGAGGAACTTGTGGTGTAAAAGCAGTCACATTGAAGAATCTATGAGCGCTATAGTCTTCACCAATACACATATACAATGCAACGCCGGATGGTATGGATTTTGGCTGCCCTTTATTCGGCCTTATGGTACTGTAAAAACTTTGACATTTAACCCTTGTAACATTCTCTGATGCTCATTCCAGTTAGGAACATTTGAAGGAATAGATTAAAATAGAAAAGAAGCCCATAGCTGAGCTCATAGTCTCCATAAGTATTGAGAAGTTTTGAAACTAGATGTTTGTGTTATGCTGTTTTCAGGAGCTGATCGCCCTCGGTCTGTGTAACTTCATCAGCTCTTTCTTCCAAACCTTTACCATCACTTGTTCCATGTCGAGAAGCCTGGTGCAGGAGAGCACTGGAGGAAAGACACAGGTGACAATAGTGTACACACACACAAATGCATTTGCAGACACCAAAAGTCAGTGTTGGACAAATATCGAAAGTGTTTATGTTTAAAAAAACAAACAAATAAAAAGCAAGCCGAATTTCAGTTTCTTTTGCTGGTGCTTTTTGGAGAAAGGAACCTGCTTCTTCAGGTTAGATGCTGAGTGCTTTTGAATGCTACTATTTTTATAGGAACCTTTGACACCAACTCCAAAGAACGTTTGGAGACGTTGCTTCACTTGGTAAAACAGCAGCTACAGCATTGCCTGAGGACTGGCTGTAACTGAGATCACATGAGTCTGTGCAGTGCCGACAGTCTAACACAACAATTTGTTGTGCGTAACAAGTGTGCATCGAAAAAAAGAAACGTTAAAAGAAGATATTTTATATAATAAACGTACACAAAAATAGATACACTCAAGTAAAGTACAGATACTCCCGAAAAATACTTGATACCCTAACATTGTATTGCTGCTTTCTACTGCAAACAGAGGCAATACAGGTGTGACATTTTTGTGCCAGGTTAAATTGGTACTGAAGAACCATAAAATTATGTGATCCATGGATGATGTAATCCACAGGGATTGAGTGCAGGCTGGACTAAATGTTGAATGTTGACACAGTTCTCACTCTGTGTTTTCAGATTGCAGGGCTGCTGGCATCTCTGGTGGTGCTGCTCGTGGTGGTGGCCATTGGGTTCGTCTTTGAGCCCCTCCCTCAGGTGGAGTAAACTCTTCTTTTAGCGTCAGTCAGATTCTATTCTATTCTTCGTTATATCGTGTGTCAATTTCCTGTGTTCCTCAGACTGTACTGGCTGCCATCATCATGGTCAACCTGTTGGGAATGTTTAAACAGATTCGAGACATTCCTGCTCTGTGGAGGACCAGCAAAATCGAACTGGTCAGTCTGCATCAACAAATTCACTTCACAGGCAAATGTAAACCCTTAAAAACCTGAGAAACTAAACTAGATTTAGATCCAGGCCATACTCAGGCACATGACTCGTGACTCTATAACAGTTTGATAACATCAGCCACTGAAACAGCTCGAGCACTACAGGCCCTTAACCTTGCTACTATCTCTCCGATTGAGGATGTTGCTAAACACACAGCAGATTTCCTGACAAATCTGACCCAAAGGTTGACAATGTGAACGTTAGAGTTGGCCCACAGTCAGCTCAATGCTTTAACACCAGTTAAAACACAAACAGCTACTCCTACGTGTTGCTCCCTTATAATTTTTGTTTCTTTGTCCATTTTCTCTAACAGGCCATCTGGCTGGTAGCATTCATAGCATCTGTGCTACTAGGCCTGGATTACGGCCTTCTGGTGGCCATCATGTTTGCCTTACTAACAGTCATCTATCGAACACAGAGGTAATCCTGACAGGCAGCGTGTTTGTTTTACGGCAGGCGTTGCTAGTTTTCAGGCTTACATTATTGTTCATTGTGTAGTCTTAGTAATAAATCATTATTACGGTAAGTTTCACTTCATGCAAAGTTCAACTGATGTTGACTCTGACTGGTTTTTACCAGTCAGAGTCAATAGCTGTGTATATTGTACTGAAACTGCCAATAACTCATTATTTACACCAATATTAACTTAGTGTTACAAAATATCTGTTTTGATAAAATGTAAAAAAACAAAACAGAAACTGAAATGGAATATTGGCATAATTTAACAGAACACATGCAAATGAATCTTACTTTAACTATTTTTGTATAATCATATTTACCTTATGTTAACATATTATAATTACTCTTATCTGGAAGTCCAGGCGTGAGAAAACAAATATTAACTGCTCTTTATGTGGAATTGGTATGACCTGGGTAGCTCATAATTTATGGATTACTCACAATGTAAAGTTTGTGTTGAAATTTCTTGTATTTACACATCATATTTCTGGGACACTCACCCGAAATGACATGTATTACACATGTCACATGAATGGAAAAAGGCACGATTCAAGTACATCACTGCAAGGGGTACAAAACAAAGGCGTGGAATAAAGAGATTTTTGAAAGGGTTAAGGTTAGGGCTAGGTTAGGTTAAGGCTCTTATCAATTTTGAAATTTACAGAAATTCAGACTGGACTATTATGATAACTTCTGTGTTTTCCAAAATATGATACTTTCCACACAATTAAGATCTCAAATTATTTCTACAATTATTCCAAATCACATCAGCTGCCCAGATAATATGGGAATATGCCAAAAACTATAAGATGCAGATGCGTTGTCATTGTTCCTGATTGTGAATGTGTCTTGCAGCCCCCAAACTGCCATCCTGGGACAGGTTGCAGGCACAGGGCTGTACTGTGATGTGGATGAGTACGAAGAGGTGTGTCCGTGAGAACAGAAGAACTCTTTAATCGCACGTAATGAAATTCCCACTGAGTGTTGCTGGGCTGAACTTTAAGTGGCTATGGTTTCTGTTTTGTTCCCAGGCGGCTGAATGTGTGGGGATTAAGATTTTCCACTCCAACTCATCAATCTACTTTGCCAACAGTGACCTTTATGTGAACACGCTGAAAGAGAAGGTAATCCCAGCCACCGTGTGTGTCTGTGTGTGAGGGGTGTAATGATCATGATCTTGATCTTTGCCAAATATAGTGTTTCCAACCAGCATAGTCACAATGAATTCATTTTCTGGTGACTTAAAAAATAATCTGATTTGAGTTAACAAATCATGAAAACCCTAGAAAAGTCTTAAATTGTCATGAAAGGCCAATGTTTTCCAGGGCTGGATGTGTTCTTCTCCAAATGATGAAATATCTTTTGGAAATTTGTAAAAATATTGAAAATGTATGTAATGATCAGAATCTTGATAAATCACAGTAGAATCTGAGAAAATGAAGATTGATTCTCATGACAATGGATTTTTGCTAACCAGACCAAAACCTTTTCACAGACTGGCGTAAACCCTGCACATATACAAGCTACCCGGAAAGCTCAGAAAAAACGGAGGGCCAAGGAAAACAAGGATTTACCAATGAAAATATGCGTTGAAGTGAGTGTGCTGCTGAACAGCCTGTCCCAACTTGCTGTGCGATCACATATTGTTCCTTTCCATTCTCCCCGATGCTTGTTGCAGCATGCTTCATGTTTACACTGTCATCAAACATGCAGAGGTTGGGGGTGGTGAAACACCACTGAGGGTTATGTAGATATCTGTTGTCCATGCTCACAAGAGCATTTTGACAAGCAATGGGACTGAGTGTAAATTGTTTTATATCCTGTTTTAATAAGTTATTATACTTAATGTACTATTTCAGAGAGGTATCAGAGATACCTCCAATTACAAATCTTGGCATCAACTGTGTGAAGTGTTAATGAAGTGTTCCTGTGTTTTGGTTGGTTCAAGGACAAGGAGCGTGGTGTGACCCATGAGGTTTTGTCCTATAACCACGCGGCAGAGGAGAAGAAGAATGGCCAGCTAGTGGACAAAAGCAGCGAGTCAGATTCAGAAGAGGCAGTCTTCCTGGAACCCCTCTCTGTCCACGCCATCATCCTTGACTGGACGCCGGTGAGCTTCATTGACTCTGTGGGAGCTAAAGCCATCAAACAGGTAAGAGAGTTTTTTTTTTAATCCACTTACCTCGTGGGGAATGGGGCCTATCCCCGAGTTTAATTGGTTAGGGGCAGTTAAGTTTCCAAATTATCTAACCTTCATGTCTACAACTTGGGTGGTTCATTCAGTGCAATGCAAATAATATAACTTCATAATTCCATTATGCCTCCTCCTCCTCCATCCTGTATTTTTCTCTTCAGACAGTTCAAGAATATGCCGCCGTGGACATTAGGGTTGTCATCGCCGGCTGCAGCAGTAAGTCCAATATCCCCCATTTGTGCCTGCAACACACAGGACTCGAGCCGTTGTTTTTGCAAATTAAAACCTGACAGTGAAACATACACGTAGGTGCCAGAGAGTAGATTTGATGTCCATCTATGTATTTCTTTACAAGGAACCCTACTTGCTGAGCTGGATGCCTTGAAGTTCTTCAGTTGTCCCATGAGTCCAGAGATGGTGTTCCCCACTGTTCATGATGCAGTGCTGCACTGTCAACGCTTGACTGCCCACCCCTCAGATGTTCCAACTGAGAAAACCACCTGACAGTACGTTATATTGGGACAGGAGGCCAATAGCTGGAATGTCCTGACTCACAGTCGAGATGAGGGAAGGCCTGTGCCTGACTAAGGGCAGCACGCTAGATCCTCAAGAAGCACATTGGAGAACAAATGGAACAACGAGCATTTGTACTGAGTACACAAAAAAGGAGGCTTTCCTTCTAACGAAGCACTCCAGGGTGAAGAATTTCAGTTTGAAGCTCCCAGACAACATTCCCACAGCCTGATCTGTGCATCTTCTGTGTGCTGAGAGGTAACCCTCTAAATTTGCACTTAAAGGCATTTTGCAGTGTTATCACTTTTCTGTGTTCTGCTTGGCCTTTAACATAGAAAATAAGCTGACAGAATGACAGATTTATTTGTGGAAGACCAGACACTGGTGAAAAACTGATGTCACCAGAAGCTGCCTCGTCTTAAGTCCTGTTATCAGAAGTATTTTTACTGAGATGCTCTACTGATGTTACACATTTTTACTTGTCATTCCTTGTAGTTTCAAAACCAGCAAAAGCAACTTCACTGGTCTGTTTGAGTGTAATGTTGAAGTGTTACTGTAGTGGTTGCCGACTAGCTGCTGTTTAAGTGCAACACTTTAATATGTTATGGTACAATTAGTATTTTTTCCATTTTAAAATGCTTTCAATGTGCTGTTTCTTTTAATTCACCTGTTAGTCAAACGCCAAACTACAGAGCCTGAGTGACACAAAGATCTGGAATAAACTTTATTTTTAAGTGAACAAAAGTGATAACGTTGTTTTGACTCAGCATCTTTTCACAATAAAAGGCCAAAGTGTGAATATATACACACATACACACACAAACTCAAACACTCAGTTGTAGGTCATATATCTGGGGGTGGCGCTGAATTTTGCGTAGGACTTGATGACCTTGTTCACAGCTTCCAGGAAGTCCTTCTCTGTGGCGATCTTCCTGCGAGCACGAATGGCAAACATACCTGCCTCGGTGCACACACTGCGGATTTCAGCACCTGTTTGGAGACACACAATAGTGCGGCGTGAAGGTTTGTTCCACAATCATTTGCTTCAATTTTGTCCTAGTAGACTACATAATAAGCACGCAGTGCTGGTGGCATTAGTTTCATTCAGATGCAAGCCTGAGAATCTTGCAGATAGAAAAAAGGAACTGACTTGACTCAATTCTGTTGCTAGGCTGCACCCGTTTAGCCATTCAATCTTACACAAGCAAACAAATCGTGTTAAGGCTCACGTGATTACCTCCCCCCCACATTTTACAGACAGCATAATCTACAGCATAAACTGTAAACTTGTAATAACCGATATGATTGTGATTCAGAATTTAGGCAGACTTGCTTTTTCTGAAAAGCATTACAAAACATTAAGACCTCTTGATCTATTCCTGTCAGAAAGTTTCAATACTGTTTTGTAAAAACCAAATAAAGTCAACTAAGGCGACTATTACAATACAGAATGAGATTCAGTTCCTGGATCACCAAAATCTGGTGAGACAAACACTACCTTTGCTCTAATACTGCTAAGAAGGAAATTTCTAGAGATGACAAACATTTCCTTCAGCTTCACAACAAAAAATATCAGTGACCCATGGAAGAAGAGAAATCAATACAGTTAATGAGTGCTCATAGAATCCTGTGTTGAAAGTTGCTGTCTCATTCTTACCTGTGCTATTGGGGCAAAGACGGGCCAGCAGCTCAAAGCGAATGTCTCTCTCCACACTCATAGAGCGGGCGTGGATCTTGAAGATGTGTGTGCGACCCTGTGGACAAAACAGGAGAGGAGACTGCACGTAAGTTTACCATTAGAAGAAACCTGTTCACATCGAACACAAACGGACTGGACAATCCTACACAGGGGAAATCATTGACCAGACAAACAGATTCCAGTCCCACTCTTTCAGAGGATTCACTTCAGTGTTTCCCATAGATTTTATATTGGCTGGTGTGCTGCCTAAAAATCTTCAGCCCCTGCCAGGTAATGGGATCATGATTTGCAAGTACTGTTAGTGTGCAGCAAGGTCCAATAAACGGCTGAAAGCTGCCAGGTCTTAACTAGAGTCTCTTTCTCCAAAATGTCAAGTCAAGGGGCCTGTTTCTTCATAATAGGTTTGTCTGCCATCTTCTGGCTGTAGTCTGTACTACCAAGTCACCCTGTAGTTGTAATTATCAAGCCCAACATGGGGGGATTAGTCTGTTCTGAAAACTGGACACTCCAACCCCAATCTCTAAAATCTACAAAGTCATTTAGGGATTTGTAGAAGCTTTGACGCTTAGACACAATTATTAAATATGGCATCTGTGTACGTAAATGATTCATTATTATATCTTGCTGTTATATTATTTTGTTATGTATTAATTATCAATCCAGCACTTTGTCATTCCAACAATCATTCAATCGTGGTTTCTATCTTTGTAAGGGAACTGTATTGCGCACCTCTAGGTCTGGCAGACTGAACTCAATCTTCCTGTCCAAACGTCCAGGTCTCATCAGGGCTGGGTCGAGGGTGTCTGGCCTGTTGGTAGCCATCAGCACCTTGATGTTACCGCGGGGGTCAAAGCCATCCAGCTGGTTGATGAGCTCCAGCATTGTCCTCTGGACTTCATTGTCTCCACCAGCACCATCATCAAAACGAGCACCTAGCAGGGTCAGAAACAATCAATGTTTAAAAGTGATTTATTTGTTCACAGCCCTATTCATTCTTCGTTGGAACATTACTCTTCTGCTTTTTTAGCATTTTATGAAAAAGTAGCAGAAAATATTTCCAATATTTGAAATATACTATTTAACAAACCTGGAGATTACGTACTTGAAGTGCACAGTTTAATTTCCATTTTTTATTTGCACAACAGAAAATATCAAAACAACATTATGCAGTCCAACATTATATTAAACTTGCAGTGAATTATAAATACTGAAGAAGTCAAGTGTCAGAAGCATTTTCCATAATATATATTATTTAATTGTAATTCAACGATGAATTTGAAATAAAAATATTAGTTTTGCCCTCGCTATCAATCTGGGTTTCTCATGTGGTCCGCCAGTTGATAGTTGTTGACTCTTCCTATACATAGTAGTAGACACATAAATAAGACTGGGAGTATAGGTTTACCTCCAATGGCATCAATTTCATCAAAGAAGATGAGACAAGCCTTCTTAGTCCTGGCCATCTCAAACAACTCACGCACCATCCTGGCTCCCTATAACCAAAGACAGCAGATGAATAGAAATGCAGTAAATTGCTTTCTTTCTTTGGTGTGTGATGAAATCTATGCCATGTGCACTTATTTGTCAGAAAGCCACTTGTCCAGCCCCTGTATACTCACCTCTCCCACATACTTCTGCACCAACTCCGAACCGATGACCCTGATGAAGCAGGCGTCTGTTCGGTTAGCCACAGCGCGGGCGCACAGTGTCTTTCCAGTTCCCGGAGGCCCAAACAACAGCACACCTTTGGGAGGTTCAATACCCAGGTTGACAAACCTCTCAGGCTGGTGGGAATGAGGAACATAGGACAAGGATGAGGGACTGTTGTAAAACTGTGGGGAGGATTCAGGTGTCAGATTTTCTCAAATCCATTCAGAGGGTTTGGGAATACTCACATGGAGCAGCGGGGTCTCAACCACTTCTCTCAGCTTCTCAATCTGCTCCTTACATCCACCAACATCACTGTAAGTCACATCGGGCTTCTCCTCCACCTATATCATATGGAGAAACATTTGGTACTTGAGTAATGATGCAGGATTAGTATCAGAGTTTTTTTTTTTTTTTTTTAAATCAGCTGCTCCCCTAATACCTTCATACCTGCATCATGGTGACGGTGGGGTCAATTTTGGGAGGCAGAGGAATGTGAATCTGATACTTGTTTCTATCAACACTGCAAAATGAGTGACATGTGCAAACAGTTAAAGCAAGGATTTAGGGGAAAGATTCACATCTGTCATAGCTGTGACTTATAAATATCATTTGATGTATTAAATGCTTGAGCCTCACCCTACTCTCATGCCTTCCTCTATGTCGGTTGGGGCCACCTGGTCACTCAGATCCACCACAAACTTGGCAAACTGTTTGACGTTGATGATATATTTGGGGTCCTCAGAATCAGCATTGATGATTTTTGTACATCTGTTGATGGTAATAATAATAATCAAACTTATGAACTTCCATAACAACCTTGACTTTTGTCTTGAAAATTAAACATTTTGACAATGTCCTCGAGGAGTAAGTTATATATATATATTATCTTGGATGTGCAGTGAACTTTAAGTAATTATTTGCAAATAAACAAAGTACGGCACATACAGAACAAAATTATCCGATAACATGTACTGAAATATTTTTTTACTTCCTGACTTAACAACACTGATGAAAAGGAACCACTGGATGAAGGGGTTGTTTTCAAAATGATCACATCTCGTATCAACCTTACCTTGCCACCTGAAGCGGCTGCTCACTCTGCAATGTCTGTTTGTCAGCAGCCAGATCCCAGAGTGCTGGTGGAGCCAGACCAGTATCTGACTCCTTAATGCCTAACAGAGCCAGAGAACAAGACAGAAGCTTTAAACAGAATCCATCCCCAGTCATTGTTTCTAATGGCAACAAAATGTGCTACAGTCTGAATGATTTAGTTTAACATACCAGTCAATTCATTGATCTTTTTGAGCAGCTGCTGGATGTCATCTTCCACTTGTTTGATTTGTCTGGAGTAGGTGCTCTGGCCCTGGTGCCACACAACACAGACGACATTTCTTCACATTTAGAGCTTAACCAGGCAAATGTACCACATTATACACACATTTGACGTGTTTTGGCATTATTCGTGCATCACTTTACTCGCATCATACTCACATAAGTTTTCAACAAAGCGATGTCTCCCTCATCCAAAGCTGTGATCAATATGAAAACATGAATCCACGATTAAGCAATGCGGTTTTTGGATATTCAGCAGCGTGCATTTTATCTAAACTGAATTAAGGTTATCCTAGTCAATGTTACAAATTGTGTTTTATATTGCTATACCTTAGTAATTGTTCAAAATGTCGGGATAATAGCTCAACATCATAAGCTAAGTTGGCTAAATTTTAGCTCATGTCGACGAAAAAAATCATCTTTATAAAATAAATATTACGAATGGCGATACCTCTGATTGGTGCGTCTTCCTTTTCTTCTTCCTTGATCTTCCTCTGATCATCTCCCAAGTAATCCGGCATGTTAAATCTTAGTAAAAGAGCAGTGACAAAGGAAGAAAATGAAGAAGGCTCGGTAGCTCAATGTACAATTACGCAGCACCTTTCCACTTCCGCCGTTTCTACCAATAACCGGAAATACGGAAAAGGAGTTTTATTGACGAGGTGCATCGCCGGAATAAAATCCCATTTAAATCATACACACCATAACCTTATTTTGATTCACTTCATTCATGAATTTTATTTATTTGATACAGGCTCCGAATAGTTCAACATAGCTGGTTTTGATTGGAATATCTATCCCGGAACGAAAGTCAGGGAACAAAATCATAACACGGACCGGTTAGCGGCGTAGCACCAGCACTCCCTCTTCTCGTTACTTGTGAAGGGAGGCCCATGTGGTGTGTTCATGAGCGGGTCACACACTGTAGCACTTTAACGAGATTTCACCAGATATTTTTGCACCTGAATGTTCGCGTGTTCCGGATTTTAAGATGCTGTTAGAAGTGCTGGAGGGAGAAGGAACGGTTGTGTATAAAGCCGTTGCCGGTAAGCACTGAAGGAGGCCAGAGGAAGCTAAGCTAACCAGCGTTACATTTAATTATTGCTGTTGTATTTGTAAGCATGTATCTTAAATACATAACAAGGCATTATATGTTCATATAAACAATTTAAGTCTAGTTTGGTTCAGTTTTTATGCGTACCAGCTAGTTATGCGGCACAACGTCAGCTCACTAACAATGCATATACTGCAATTGTTTAATTCCGCTAATGTTGCAGTCATTAGCCAACTGTCATCTTTTTGATATTGAACACGTCAACTAATGGCTAATTTCACACTTTGTGACGTGGAAGCGTGTGCAAATTCACACTTTGTGACACATTAATTCCAGTAATATTTTGGACACCTGTTGGACTTTCAATAATTTCACCTATTAACAGTTTCAGATATTTTTTTATTGTCACTCGTAAATAAATATTTAAAAATTGTCTTTATGTATATAAGTGATTCTAG